>VDFB02119502.1:0-48374 GCA_007258455.2 Sequoia sempervirens | reverse complement strand
TTTTCCACTTCTGTTCATTTTCTCTCTCCTCCCTTCTCTCTTCTTTTCTTTTTATCCCTCTAGCTTCACTGTGCATCCGAACTTTTAATTCTGAAGTGTAATACCATTTACATGTGTGTGGTGGCCGTTTATAACATTCTTCCTCGCAACAAGTTCCTATATATTCTATATCAAACCATTTATCCAATAAAGGGGCAGGACCAATACCTCGAAAACTTCCGTCGACGTACCTTCCGCCGTACTTTTGATACCACGTAACATCGTCACCTTGTACTGTCGGTGGTCCCGCCAGGTTAGGAATTATTTTCCAGAGTCCATCTTGAGTTGCGATCTTCCTAACCCTTGGTATTTTTCTTCTTTCTCGACGCATTTGTTTCAGGAGATCTTCTGTATACCCGTCCACCATTGACACAAACATATCTTCTGTCTTCAAAACTGTCTTTAAGCAAGGGGCCTTCTTCTCGAAATAAGCATCCCATTGCTCATCGTTCCATTCCTCCTCGTCATCCTTTTGTGGTTCATCTTGTTCTTTTGCCTGTTTCTCCTTTTCCGCTTGGGCTTCCGCGTCCAAATCCTTGGCTATATATCCCCGTTTTACTCCTTCATAAGGGGCTACATAGTGCCAATGTCCCCCCATTCGACGCCACAATGCAGGGGTTCCGAACACTGCATTGGTCAAGTGCCTGTGTATTCGTGGTACTGCAATTCCTTCCACTCGCTTCTCTGCCAACCTCTCTTCAATTATTTGATCTCACCCTGATTCTGCCCAGACATTGTCTGCTACATATCCGGGACCTCCTAGTCCCCAGTCTTGTTTTCTCGGGCCTTCACTTTGCACAGGCCAATCTTCCTTTGTTGCATAGCCCAACATGTTGATGGCAATAGTATTCTTCTCTTTTCTCTCTTGATATGGCTTTAGCTTTGATCCGTTGATTGCCTCCGATATCAGTGATCCATCGAGATTTTCTAATTTTATAGACCCGTTGTCACCTACTTCCCGTACTCGGAACGGTCCCAACCAACGAACTTTAAACTTCCCTGGCTTGATCTCGTTACGACTGTTATATTTCAGAACTAACTGTTCCGGTCGGAAATTCATCCGCCGGAGATGCTTGTCGTGCCAATATTTCCGTCGCCGTTGCATGTTCTCCGTCGCCCATTGTGCCATCACCCTTCGCTCGTCCAGCTTAGTCAGTTGGTATAGTCTTTCCTTTAAGCTTTCAGTATCGCCTAACCGATTCTCCACGACTATCCTTAGGCTTGGTACCATATACTCCATCGGCATCACCGCCTCCTGACCGTACATCAATTGGAAAGGCGTGTGGCCTGTTGTTACCTTGTACGTTGTACGATATGCCCATAGGACAGCTGGTAGCCTTTCTTCCCAGTCAGCTTCTTCCACGCCACATGATTTGTGAATCACTGACACGAGCACCTTATTTGTAGACTCCGCCTGGCCATTAGCTCGCGGGTAGTACGGACTTGACAGGTTGTGAAAAATTCGGAACTCTGTCGTCATCAACCTGATAACATGATTAACGAAGTGTCCACGATCACTCGTGATCCGAATGGGGATGCCGTACCGTGTCACTATTTGCTCATAGATGAATCTTGCCGTACTTGTGTTGTATTGTCTGGCAATGCCCGAGCTTCCGCCCATTTCGTCAAATATTCTGTAGCGACCACAATATATCGGCATTGATGCAAGTGACTCACCTTCAATGGTCCGATGAAGTTGAACCCCCATTGTTCGAACAATTCCTGAGGCTGTGAGGGATGCAGTGGCATGAAATCCCGCTTCAATGGTTTCCCGACCCTCTGGCAAGTGTCGCAGCCTACCACCCATTCTTTGGCATCAGTGTGCATCGTCGGCCACCATAGGCCTGCCAAGAGAATTTTCCTTGCTGTAGCATCAGGTCCCATATGGCCGACAGCCAGTCCTTCATGTGCCTCTTTTAGTACGCCAGGTATTTCTTCTTCGACGACACATCTCCGGAGGATCTGGTCAGGTCCAATCTTGTAGAGTAACCCATTGATCAACTGGAATGTCTTACTTTTCAGTACGATCTTCCTCCTTTCGGCTGGTGGCATATCTTTCGGAAACGTGGATGTGGACAGATAGTCTCCAATCTTCTCGTACCATGAGGGCAATATTGCAATTTGAAATAAATGTGCATCTGGAAAGTCTTCATTCACCCCACCCTCTGCAGGTTCACCCGACCGAATTCTGGATAATTGATCGGCAATAACATGGCTTTTTCCCGGCCGTACGATCATGGTGAACGTAAATTCTTGCAACAAAAGTAACCATCTACTCACCCGTCCTTGGATAATCGGCTTGTTTACCAGGTACATCAAAGCTTGGTGATCCACATAGAAAGTGAACGGCGTGGCTAGGAGGTAATGCCTGAACTTCTGTATGGAGTAAACCATTCCTAGTGCCTCACGCTTGGTCGTACTGTAATTCCTTTCTGCCTTTGAAAGTAGCCGATTGGCGAAGAATACTGGGTGATCCAATCCGTGTGCTCCCACTTGTGCGAGGGTTGCTCCGATGGCAAAATTAGAGGCGTCTACATGTACGTGGAATTCCTTATCCCAGTCCGGATACATCAATATGGGTGAGCTGATCAATCGATCCTTCAGTTCCTGGAATGCCGTCCCCTGTTCTCCGGCCCATACAAATGGTTGGCCTTTCCTCATCAGTAGGTTGAAAGGGTACGACACTTGGGCAAAATTTTTAATGAATCTCCGATAGTATCCCACATGCCCGAGGAAGGACTTTACACCAGTGACATTCTCCGGAGCCTCCATCTGTACGATGACTCGCACCTTGTCGGGATCCGTTTTCAACCCAGCTTTGCACACAATGTGTCCGAGCAACTTCCCTTGCGGCACCATAAATCTGCATTTCTTCGGATTCAAGGCAAGGCGGGCTGCTCTACACCGTTCCATGCACTCGCCTAAAGCTTTCAAATGTTTTTCCTTATCGCTATAAATAGACCAATCATCGAGGAAGGCTTTGAAATTACCTACCGACATTTTATCAAAGATGTGGAGTATTATGCTCTGGAATGTAGCTGGTGCGTTGCATAATCCAAACGACATTCGGTTGTATGCGTACACTCCGTCCTCGACGACGAACGTGGTTTTTAATTTGTCCTCCTCTGCGATACTTATGTGATTGTAACCCGAGAAGCCGTCTAGAAAGGAATACATTTCATGCTCGGCCACTTCTTCCAGAATTGAGTCAGTGAAGGGAATGGGAAATGGATCCTTGATAGTCACTGCATTCAGACTACGAAAGTCAACACAGATTCTAATTTGCTCCTTCTCTTTTTTCAATGATATGACGATCGGTGATACCCACTCGCTGACCTCCACCTTGAAAATGATGCCGGCCTCCAACATCTTCTCAATCTCCTCCTGTACTTTAGCGGCATAATTTTTGTTCATTCTGTACGGTCGCTTCCGTATGGGCTGGGCTCCCGGTACGAGAGGAATCCTGTGTACGCATAACTCCGGTGGTACGCCCTTTAAATCTTTGTACGTCCAGGCGAAAGCATCTTTGTATTCCATGAAGATTCTGAACGCTGCCGCTTTCAGGACAGGGCCCCAGTCATCACCCACAAAAATCTCCTTAGGTTTGGTTGATTCCCCAAGGTTTACCTTTTTCAACGTTGGTTCCTCGTACTTTATGATTTTGTCCTGCTTGAACTTGTGGGCTGGCGTCACATCCAATTCTGCCATACCTTCTTTATATTCTCCGTACTCAGGTGGGAATGTTTCACTGGTCGAGCCGTTGTCTTCCTCTGCTCCCCCCTCCTTGACTTGCAGCATGTGGCAATCCGGGTGGAAGACTTCATAATCCTCCATTTGCCAGTGAAATAGTCCGCTCAGTGAACTGGTCTCATCTTCCGAGCAACTGCCAATCTCCAACACCCCTTCTTCATCTAGTTCCATTAACTTTCTCTCATCATCGTCTGAGTCTCCTCCGGAGTCAGATGCCGAAGATGCTAGATCCTTGTAATGTCCCCTTCTCGAGCATGATCTTTCCAGTGACCGTTGGCCTATTCCGGAGACCCGTAGGCTACTCGAAGGGTAAAATTAGGGTTTCCTATTTTTAAGGATGTTTTTGCTCGGAGTTGGTGGATTCAATGGCGGATTCTTTCTGGGTTTTCAGAGAGCTTCGCAGTGTTTTACAGTTGGGTTCAGCATGGTTGACTTCCTACTTCAGTTTGATCAGTTGGCTTGCTCATTTATGGCTTCGGGGCACAATTGGAGAGATAAGTTGAGCTATTTAATTAAAAGTCACGTTTTAATGTTATATTTTAACGTTGACCCCTTGGCCTAGTCTATTGACTTTATGTTGTTTTGAAAAGTGGTCTTTTTGAGGGTGGCGCCTTCATTAAAGATTATTTTATATTTTATATTTTACTCAAAGTCAAATCAAGCTATAAAGTGGACGCATTTATTAAAGTATTGATTTTATTTAAAAAGTCAATATTGAACTTGAAGGAAATGGACGCCATCTTTGCAAGAGATTAGGGTTTTTGACTTGAAGAGAAGTTTAGGGTTTCGAGAAGTCAACGAGAAATTACAAAAGGAAGACTTTGATCATCATTTGGGCATCTTTTATCTACATGAATGTTATGCTGCCGGATTGGCTTTGGGATTGCTTCGAGGAATGAAGGCCTCCTAACTTGGGCATTGCTTCTCGCTTGAAAGATAGTGACTAGTGGTGAGATAGTGTAGTTTGAATGTTTTATTGTGAGATTTCTGCATTTTTAGTCTTTGTGAGGATATGTAAATCAGTTTTATGCATATTAGTGGTTTTCTGGAGTTGCACATTGATTGTAGCAGATTGATGTTTTTAATCATAAGTCATAAAATACACAAAGAGTCGTTCTGGGTATTGTCTCATTGGTTTTCTCTATTGGAAGCGACCCTTCATGAATATTTGCAGATTTTAATATGAAGCGTATGATTTTATAAAGCAAATCCGTCATTCCTTGTAGGGCGCACTTTCTGGAGTGCCTCGGGATCCGTGTCATTAATTAATAACCATTTTTAGATGCCATTTCTTATTACTAAGTTAGGTGCCATCATTTTGAGGGTCTATTGCATTAGATTTGAGATCATTTGGGTGACAAATGAGAGAGATATGAGCATATGAGTGAATTCCTAGGTTGCTGGTTTTTAATTTAAAAGTGTAGATTTGTGGAAAAACAGAATTATTATTTGATCATTGAGAGATTTATTGAACTGGTATCTCTAATCAAGCCACAGAGAGTTCTTATATGATGTAATGCTAATCTTTCAAATTCCTATGCTCTTGGCAAGCGAATTCTCTATCATTTTGTAAGCTGACAGTAGTACTGACAGCAGTTCTTTCATCTTGCTTAATCATGTTTTGTAATGCTCATATTTACATTTTGTAATTGCAATTGTATTTCTTTATCTCCGCCCTATGGTAGCTCCTTACCCACTCTGGGTTAGAAAGCACATTCTGGGTGTCGAGTACTTTCAGCATTATAGTTATTTCTTTCAAGCATTGTAATTTCTGTTATCTCCGCCATATGGTCGCCTCATTTCCATATTGGAGTGAGTAGCACATACTTGGTGTCGAGTGTGCTTTCAGTACATTAGATTCAGGGATCCTCTGACCATATGCTCGCCATCATCGGCGCCATTCTTGGTTAGAGTTCTTGCATAAGCATTTTGATTTAGATCCTTTGACCAATGCTCATGTCATGTCCCTCTTCTCTCGGAGGCGAATTGGCTATCACCGACCCTCGTAGCCCGATGGACGGATGAGGGTCGCCGGAGCTTAGCTCAACTTGATCGGTTGATCGGTTGTCTTCGTTACGGCTCAATCGGAGTACTATTTGCAGCGAATTGCTATTTTTATGATATGGGCATGGCAGCATCAGGAATCACTTCAGAGTTCGTCAGCATCAGACGGATCAGTCATCGGGTTAGAAACGAGGAAGATATTAATATTTGATCGTATTGATTAAATATTAATTAAATAACGTTTATAATATAAAGTTATAATTTTAAATTATAACTTAAGTGTTTTCCTTGAAGGGTGCGCCCAACATCAGAAGGGGCCAAAAAGTGATTATTAAAGTATTTAAAATATTCAGTGGAGGACTATTGAAATATTAAAATATTAAAACGTGAATATTTTAATGAAACCCTATTTTCAAGCAAATCGCACTTTTCAGCCTATTAGTGGATTTTGCCTTGGGATTTGTGCATTATGTGATTATTGAGTTTGAAACTGATCAAGTTTGGTCTGAGCCTGAGACTTTAGGGTTTCGCGTTCGATTCCTTGGAGAAGGAGCCATCTCCAGCGGAAAGCAATTCAGAGAGTGTGCAATACCACTTGATTTATTGCCTACAGAGGTTTTCTTATTCAGAGAAAACTACAGAGCTTCAGTAGATTCATCATCTTCAGTTCCCTTCAGTTGTTTGATATCAGAGATCATCTATTCTTCTTGGCGCATCATCCACAGAGCCTTGGACATCATTTTTTTGAGGAGGCCGTACAAATTAATTCTGATTTCTGACAGGCCGTACCTTCTTGTCAGGCCGTACCTGTGCAAAAGCACGTGTTCATTCATATTGGGAGAAACGCCTACCATTCTTGCTTCACAGTTACATCAAAATTGGCGCCTACCTTGCTGGAGTCTATTGCAATCATCAGATAGCTGGAGAAGAGAGTTATTAATTTCTGTCGTACCATTTTGTACCTTCAGCCGTACCAGCAGAAATCAGGTTCTTTTTACAATAAAAATCAATATTCTATCTTGCATGTTGTCAGATCATTGTTATATGGAATCATTTGATTAATAAAGGATACGCCTTCATTTATTATCATATTTCACAAGCAAATTGAAGACTTAGGATTTTTTATTGAATTTATTTCAATTTTCTGTCAAAGCCGTACTGTTCATTAAATGCATTGAAAATCCAAAAATTGCAAAAAAACACAAAAAACTCAAAAACGTCAGAAAAACTTAAAATATCAGTCAGAGCAGTGTCAGAGGGGAACCTAGGGTTCCTACAGCTCACACCTTGCCCACATCGGGATCCTGGTGTACATTCTGGTTAGAGTTGCTTCAGCACGTTTTGGTTTAGCTGCTAACCTTAACGGGTGCATTGGTTTGTAATCTGCAATTTGAAAAAGTAAAAAAATTTGGCTCGGAATATTTCAGTGGTATCAGAGCCAAGATCCTGCCATCTTGTGCCCAACAAAGTTCACTTGACAGATGAGTGACAGAGATACCAGACACTACGTACAGAGAGAGATGACTACAGAGAAGTCTCTACTTGAGTTAATGCATGAACTGTTTACGCTAATGAAGGATCTTGACATAAGGTGGGGAATCAGAAAGATTTATGCTAGAGTCGAAAGAAACCGGGATCTGCAATCAGATCGAGTTGTTGATAGATATATCCGCAAATGCTATAGTGGTGATTGCAGTCGATTGGATGAGTTGGTGTGTTTGATATTGAGCATATTGACACTTGGGGATTAGGTATTGATTAGAGGTTATCAGTCTATTATCGGGGTGGCATTGCTAGGATGTATGATTTTAGGGATGACCTTTATTTATCGGCCGATTAAGGACTAATTCATATCACCTCTGGGACATTGTGAGGAGACTTGCTGAGGGTTACTTTTTGGAGTTGAGCAGAGTATGCTTCCTGTTGCCTAAATTGAGTTAGATAATGGGATTTCATATATGGATCTCCTTTGGCGCCTCGACAAGAGATTTTCTAGGATTGCAAGCCCTCACGGGCATTTTACTATGGGTGTAGGTGATGTTCCTTTTTCGGACGCATGAGTTGATACTTGATTGGAGTGTGATGCGTTATTAGTTTTATCGAGTAGTGTAGCGATAGCATGGTGGACATTTGCAAAGATTGACTTGGGATTCCGGGATTACACTTGGGTTCAGTTGGTTACAATGGCATCAGTGGGTTGCTATTGTGGATACCTTGGCATTGCTTGAGGACAAACAATCTTTGGGAAGGGTGGACTGTAATGTCCCCATTTTAGGGTTCTCTTGCTTTGCAATTGGAGATGGTTTTCTGTGTTTGTATATGCTCGATCAGAAGGGTGATGTAATGTTACCAATGAGCTCAAATGGTTTGGAGGAGTTATTTGATACTTTCAGAGGTTATTTCAGCTTCGGGTTTTGGGCTCCAAGATTCTTGGAGAGAGCGTCTATTTATGGCAAGTCACCCGATCGGCTCCGTTTCATCTTTATTTATCATTGGGATCACTTTGGTGCAGTTAGTTTCCGATTCCAATGCATTCCGACAGTTCTGCAAAAATGTGTGTATTAATAGTTATATTTTAATTAAATTACTAAGGTTGCTTAAAATTAATTAAAATATTTAAAAAGACCCTTAGTATTATAGCTCGTCAGAATCGAGATGAGATGCTTTAAATCATGGATTCATTAAACAGGGACCTTGCATGTCAAAATATCATTATTTTAATGAAAAAGTCATTTTTGGAGTAAAAAGGGTGTTTAAATTAAAAAGTGCATTTTAAAAAAGAAGCTTCTTGAGAGTTTGGGGAAAAAGTATAAAAGGAGGTTTTGGAGCTCATTTGGTTATTCTTAGATTTTATTTCTCAGTTCATTTTGTAGAGCTTTTGGAAGGATTTTCTAGTCTGTGGGTTTGTTAACCCTAGGGCACCAGTTTTGGTAGTGAAACTATCTACCCTAGTTGGAGATTGTTGGGGAAGTCACTCAGGCTTTCTACTGGAGTGTAATGAACTGGACTAATTTTTTTTTGTGTTTCAAATGCAATTTACAATCAACACGCACCCGTTAAGGTTAGCACTAAACCAAAACGATGCGGAAAGCAACTCTAACCAGAATGTACACCAGGATCCCGAAGTGGGCAAGGTGTGAGCATTGGTCAGAGGATCTGAATGCAGATGCAAAGCTGGAAAGGAACTCTAACCAAGAATGGCGCCAAGTGTTGGTGAGCATATGGTCAGAGGATCTGAATGCAGAATGCATAGCTGGAAAGGAACTCTAACCAAGAATGGTGCCAAATGTTGGCGAGCATATGGTCAGAGGATCAATGCATGATGAGCTGAAATAACCCTAACCAAGAATGGTGCCAAGGAATGGCGAGCATATGGTCAGAGGGTCCCTATAACTACTAATTGAAAGTAAATAGGCGGCAAGCTAGCCTCTTCCACTTATTCAGTGGGAAATACAATGGAGTAAATGAGAGGTAAGTGAAGAATGGCTGATAGTACTACTAACAGCTTACAATATGTCAGAATATTCAATTAAATATAGAGTTTTCAAGTTCTTCACTGCTGCAATTGTATAGTATGTCTTCCCAATACCAAATGTAAGTTCCAATGCTCAATCCCAGCCAAAGGGACAACTTTCTCAATTCTGATATATCAGACCTGCAACATAAAATGGAGAAATCTGCAACCACACACTCACTCAAATGCTTATATCTCGCTCAAAACTCACCCTAATGACATGAAATCAAGTGCAGATTGCTCTAAGGAAGGAGGCGCCCAAAATGAAAGCCTAAAACCTCACCAAACAGCCTCCATTAATTTTGCACAACTCCCAAGACAACTTCAAAATGGTACGGCCCTCTTAAAGGGGCGATTTAGCTAGGATAAATCAGAAACCTCATTAAAAATTCCACAAATTTGCAAGAAGGGTCGCCCCAAGTAGAGGAATGGATATAGCAAACACCCAGAACAAAACTCTTTTTATTTTTTGAGATATGAATTAAAACTACCTACAGCCATGCAACACCAGCAACACTGAAATATGACAAAATGCTTGAACAACAGCTACCAAATGCAATGAAACTCAACTACAATGCTAAATAACCCAACTGCAATCTAATTCTCAACTTGTTGCTATCTTTCAAGCAAGAAGATGAGCCAAATGCTAGGAGGTATGCTTTCCTTGAAGCTTGCCTGAATACATTCTAGCAGCATAACAGTATGGTAGACAGAAGATGCCAATACTCCCTTTTATAGATTTGAGAAGACTCCTCCAGAAGCTTCTAGAATAGGTGCCCACTCCCCAAGATGCTTTTTAGGGTTTTGACTTGACCAAACCTCCTCAAGATGGCGTCCCTTTTTGCCAAGGCAATTTCTTTTAATTTAAAAATAATATCTTCTCCAAAAGTTGGCGTCCATTTCACCTTGAGCATTTTGAACCTTCAAATTATTAATCTTTCACCTGATGATGCATTCACCCATAAAGTTCCCCTTTTTAAAAACAACATAAAGTTGTGGTGCTAGGCAAGGGGGTGTTATAATATTAAAATATAATATTATAATGTGAAAATACTTATCTTTCCATAAAAATGCACCCAAGGGCCAAAAACAATAATGCCAACTGAACCATCTGAAGAAGAAGACCAACTGAACTGAACCCAACCTGTCCACTGCCAAGAATAGAATTTATTAAAAATAGTAAATTCATGAAGTTGCTCGAAACGCCAAACTGACCATACCACTGCGAAGCTCTCTGAAAACCCAGAAAGAATCCGCAATCTGATTTCCAAACTTCAAGCAACAACCTCCTCAAAATTAGGAAACCCTAATTTCACCATCCGAGTAGCCTACGGGTCTCCGGAATAGGCCAACGGTCAACTGAAACGATCACATTTGAGAAGGGGACATTACATGGAGCTTATTTGCAATTTTGTAAGTCTCTTTCAAAGACAAGATTTGGGACAACGAATATATCTTCAGTGCTAATTCTGTGTAGGGTTTGGAATTGGGCGAATACTTCTTTGATCTTCTTGAAGATTTTCCTCTCTGAGTCGTTTCAACTGTATTGGTAATTTCATTGCCTAGAGCACACCCCTAGAGTCTATGGCAGAATGTGTCTAAGGAGGTCGTGGGTTTAAGAAAAATCTACGCGTGGCCGTGGAAGAAGTTTTTGGCTAAGGGTGTAGAAGATACAGACTCAGCCACTGCTCAGATTGCATATCTTGTGTTGGCATTTGCCAGACGTGTTAGTTTGTGCCCTGAACTTGCTGCTATGAGGGTCGATTCAGGAGGTGCTAGCAAGTCGTGTGAAATTGGACACATTTCATGCTAACTGGAGGTTGTGGGGAGCTGGTAAGAGGCAGGTCGAGCCCACATACTGAGCTCTCAGACGCCTCCAAGTTTGCAATCAACATCCTTCGTACAAGGCGTGAACTACTGGGTTGGAAAGCATTATTATTATTGCTGTTAATGTAACTTCCAGACTGAGTATGCATGAGTTTCTGAGTTTTGTTCTTCTGTGAGGGTTTCAAGGCATTGTATTATCCACCATTGATAGATCCTTACTGTCCATTATTTGTAAAAGTTTACTATTCTGGTTAAGGGCGATTTACTGTATCTCCTTGAGCAATCTGCTGATGAAAATCAGTTTATTTGACACTCAGAAATTTTCTTTATAACCCACCTTCATTTAACATTCTGAGTATTACCAACTGCTGTTCAAATTTGGGTCTCATGCTTGACAATTTGGGATTCTTTTTGTGATTGTAAGGGCCTGCAATTAATTTCTAAATTGTTGCTTAATGTACATCAGATTCACCCTGTTATTGTCTGAGCCAAACATATATTTTTGAGCATGCAATAGTCTGATATAAATCTCTGTACACCATTATATTGAAAATTCAGTCTGAGTTAAAGTTAGAATTTTTTTTTTGTTAGGTAAATCACTGCTAAGGGGCAGCACCCTGAATGCTTTTGACTGGAGCTATGAACCAGTGAGGCCACATTCGAGGGACCTCATCCTCGCCATTCCGAACCGCCACCACCATATCCACCACTGTCACTACCACCATATCCACTGCCGTTGCCACCATATCTACTGCCGCTGCCACCATATCCACCGGCGCCACTGCGTTTGTTGAGCCCGTAGCAGCACCCGTCTTCCATCCCCTCTCCTCGTGCACTAAATGATGCTGCTATCTCCCTACGCCATTCCCACTATCCATCGTGGGATTCAAACCTTAGACAGCCCAACTGCTGCTCCTGCAACTTATCCATTGTACTGCGGGGTCAACCCCAAGGTAAAGTTAGAATTGCTCAAGAATCTTTCAAATATTATTCATGCTTGCTCTTGACTATGTTGTTCAATAAATTTATGATATTGTGATAAGTTTGACAACATTGAAAATCTATCAAATTGAAAATTCAATTGAAAAGCTCTACATCTCCTAGGAAAGGATCTTTACAAGTTGGTTTGGGAGCTTTGTATGCCATTCCCCTCTTATGATTTACTAAGTTTGTTGTGTCATTTAAACCAAATCCTAGCTTCGTGTGTACTTCATTGCTTATTTTGTGCCTTTAGTTGAATTATGCAAGAATGGTAGTTGATGTATGGTTTATTTTTAGTCAAAACTCTTCACCTTGGGAAAAAGGGAAAAATCGCCTTGTGCCCTAGCTTAGGAACCAATAAGATGGATTTTAGTTTTGTTTGCTGTGCATAAACCACCCTAGGCAACAATGTTCATATTGTAAATAGCAAATACATAATCTTTTGATTGGGTTTTTTAGTTAGTTTTTTTACAGGGGGCTTGTACTTCTAATTCAAAGAATAATTCCACTATACATTAGTGTTTGAATTCACACCTTTTAGTGTGCCATCAAATGAAACCTAAGTTACCGGTTCGGGTTCGGGGACGGGTTCGGGTACGAAAACCCAGTACGTGGGTACGGGCAAAATTTTTTTAGGGGTTTGGGTACGTATGGGTACGTGTGTATATATATATATATATTAATAATTTAATATATTATAAATCTATATATATGTATTATATATACAAAAAAATAAGAGAAATATAGAGAATTGTAAAACTAAATCATTTCATAGTATGATATGATACTTGATCATTGATCAATGCCAAATGCCAAAGATAAATATTAAATGCCAATTGATAGTTGAAAAATATTCAAATAAAATTATTGAATTACAAAATGTAGTTCATGAAACATTGAAACATGATTCAATGTTCATTGTTCAAGTGCTCATCAATCATCAAAAGGATTGTTAGAATCATCATGACTTGGATTTTGAGCGGTTTCAACTTCAAAATCATCATCATTTGAACCCAAAGCGGATCCAACACCATGTGATATGTCATCAATATCACCCACATCATCCATAGTGGCTCTAGCAAGATCCTGAATGGTTGCATCCAAGTCAGTAGACTCGGGTGCTACATCCCAAAGCCTCGCTGCCCCCTGCCTGTATTGAGGATCCTTACGTGACAGAAGACGCAAATTGGAATGAATATACACTAAGTCTTCAGCTCTTTTTGCAGCCAACCGGTTACGCTTCACTGAGTGGATAAAGGAGTATGTACTCCAATTCCGTTCAGCGGCAAAAGAGCTTGCAACCTGGAGAGAAAACCAACAAAATTAAAAATAAAATAAAAAAATGCAAGATAAATTCAAGAATGTTAAGTGTTAAATTTTACAATACAAGTGGCAAAAAAAAAAAACTTACTTGTGAGAGGATCTTGATTGCAAGAGGTTGGAGGTACATATAATCTTGACCATGGAGGTACCACCATGTAAGACCATCCATTTTGTATTGGTCTCTAGCAACAGAAGCGGTATGATTTTTTGATTTTCCTGTGACAAACATTCCAAATTCTCTCATGACACTTGCATGCACTTCTGGATCACTGAACATTCTACTAAATGCCGTCTTATACCCATTAGCAACTTCAGAATCTCTATATGGCGGTATTCTCCCTGGGATAGAAAGTACTTCAGTGGTATAGTACCTCGGAGATAGGGCATATGCAAGGAGGTGCAATGGAGTTGTCATCTTGTTCCAACGATGAAGAACAATTGCTTCCACCCTTTTGTACAAGGTGTCTTCAGGATCATTCTCTTTTTTTTGTATTTCTATTTTTATTTTTTCCAACATTGTGTCCATGCTATCATAGACATCCCCCAAGCATGGTTCATCTGTATCAGCAAACCGAAGCATAGACATGATAGGTTCAGTGAATTCCAATACATAATTCACACGATCCCACCAATCGTCATGCAAGATCAATGCCTTGACCTTTTGGGCCCTCTCTGAATTTGATTGCTTCCATATACCCCATTGGTTGCTAATAACCATTTGACTCAATGCATCTTTCACCTTCACAAGTCGTCTCAGAACAATTGTGTGAGATGCAAACCGGGTCTCGGCAACCTAAGAACATGTTAATAGTAAGTTAATAACACATTTAAAATATGTAAATAATGCAAAAAATTATTTTATTCAATTATGTAAAACATGACATAAATGATAAATGAAACTAAATAAATTAAATTTTAAAATTTACCTTCAACAATTCCAATGTTGAAAAAGTTCTGAAAATTGCTTGTGACATATGGTGGTTTGTCACAAACATCTGGATCTCCTCAGACTCCTGGTATATTTCTTTCACCCACTCTATTTGGTTGCCAATTGCTTGCATCACCAAATTGAGGGAGTGTACGGTGCACAGTGTCCAAAAGATGTGCTCATATCTAGCCTCTACCAAAGCACCTGCAGCCCTGCAAACTTTTGCATTGTCCGTAATTACTTGGACAACATTTTCACTACCCACCATCTCTATGGAGTCAATGAGAATCCTGGAAATGAACATTGCATCTTTCACTTCCCCTTCACAGTCAACCGCCCTCAAAAACATTGCCCCCTTGGGGGACACTGCAATAACATTAATCAATGGACGGTTTTTGCAATCTTTCCATCCATCGGAAACAATAGATACACTTGTTTCAACCCAAGAATCTCTAATTGGTTTTAGTTGGGCCTCTACATATTTCTTCTCTTTTTGCAATAAGGTGGTACGCACCTTTTCATACCCAGGACTTGTGAAATCAGGAGGTGCACTATTTATTGCTGACACCATGTCCTTCCAATATGGTGATCTCACCAAGTTGAATGGAAGACCATTGGCATAGAGGCAACGTGCAATTTTTTCTTCAGCAATATCTCTTGCCTCCATTTTAAATGCCTTCTCTAATGGACCTCTCTTGCGGGTGGTGGTTTCTGGTTCTTCATCTTCTTCTTCCGTAGAGGGTATAGACAAGAAGGGATGTCTAGAGGGCCTAACTATCTGATGAGTGGGTAATGTTGTTTTTTTCTTTCCGGAACTATAACTAGTTTGTTTTCCTCTTGCAATGAATTGTCAGCATCTTCTTGTTCTTTTATAAATGCTGCTATTTGTACAGCAGAAAACCCCTTCTTATCTGGGCCCACACACATATTAATCCCTTTACCACCAGGGCCCATAAAATGAAGTTTCACTCGGTAGTAGGAGCTATTATATTGTACATTGCAAAAATTACACTTCCAAACAAACCCCCCACCTCCAGGAATTTGTGAAATTCGTGTGGTATGTCTCCATAAAGGAGATCCTTTATCAATTTTGAACTTTTGGCTTCCATCCCCACCCACTGAACTTTGACTACTGGCCATTGTTGCAATCTATAAAAAAAATGAAAAAAAATATATATATTTGAAAAACTTCTTCACAAACTTGAAAAAATCCATCAAAAACTAAGAAACTTAAAAAAATTCATCAAAAGATTAAAGAATAGGGTTTAAATGCATACCTTGAACACTTAAATCTCCTTTGTAGAAGCTATTTGCCACTCCACAATCGATCTCCTTCAAATGCAATCACCTCCCTTCAAAATGCTAAGATGGAAAGAAAATATGGAGAGAGCAAAATGAGAGGTAAAAATGAAATGTTTTAGTGTTGAAAGGCCTCATATTGGGTCGTTTTAGGGTTAAGAGGCAAAATAGAAATTAAAAAATTGTTTTTTTTTAAAACTTTTGGGCCCACTTTTTAAGTGCTGGGCCGTGGGTTCTCATGGTTCGCCGGGTACGCGGCTGGTACCCCCGGGTCGCGTACCTTTGGGCAAGGTACGCTGGCGTTGCGCGCGTCCACCGTTCGCCTGGTGCGCTACGTGGGGGGCGCGCCTCGCGCTGTCCGCGCGCCACAATGGATCGCCGCCATTAAAGCGTAACTCGTCGGCGCGCTCGAACCGGGTTCGAGGCCTGTGGGTACAAATCCGGTAACTTAGAATGAAATAGATGTGTAGGAAAACCATTTTTGGAATTAGAAGGGAAAAATCCATTAAATTAAAACTAATCTATAACTGGACAATACATACTTCAATTTACAATCTTTACAATGATGTTTGGGGTAGTTTATGTTCATCTTGAATAAAATGTAAATGTGTATGTTTTGGTTTTGCTTAGGGTAAAGGACTAAGACAATGTTTCAACATAGGCAAAGGATTTTATGCTTTTTGATTAAGAACAAGTTTTATACCTGCATGAAATGGTAATTGATTATCGTTATTAAACAAGGAAATGAATACTCCTTTAATAATAAATTATAAGATGATGTTTCTAAAAGAAACAATCGTGAACTAAAGCAAAACAAAGTTGCTAAAACTAACTGAAAGCAATCTAAGTTAATTAAAAGTAAACTAATGACTAATTAACAATTAAGATGACCATTAAATATTACAATATTACTTTAATACCCTCTTTTAATGGTCATTCTACTAACTACACCAAATTTACCCCTAAATTTTACAATTTTTTTCCGTACTAAGGGACTTGGTGAGAATGTCTGCAGTCTGATCCTTAGTTGGAACATATTGCAACATCATAGATCCATCTTCAACAAGCTGTTGGATGAAGTGACAATGAAGTTCAACATGTTTGGTTTGCTCGTGGAAGATTGGATTCTTGGAAAGCTTTAGCACCCCTTGGTTGTCACAAAACATGGGTGAAGGCCCTGTTTGAGACATTTGCATGTTAGCAAGCATCCTTTGAAGCCATACTACCTCACATGCTGCCTTAATTGTTCCCTGATACTCTACTTCTATTGAGGAAAGAGCTACTGCTTGGTGCTTCTTTGTAAGAACCTATTCCTTGTGTAAATTAAAAATTTTCAAATCTCACTTTAAACATGTAAAAATAAGTCAGAGTAGAAAAGTAATTCATTGACTAATTCATACAAGTTACAATATATTTCCACATGAATTCCATTTTCATTGCAAATATAAGTCAGAGTAGAAAAGTAAAACAATTACATACATAGCTCGTAAGCTTTTGCACAAATATAAGTAAGAAGGTCCAGGAGTCCATCCTTTCAAATCTTGGTACATCGGCCGCTTGTTGTGGAGGAGAAACATTACTCGGGCGCTTTTATGCCAACCACGGACTTATAATGCGGTCCCCCGCACACCTATCGTTAGATAGATGGCCCTCCCTTCGAAGAAGAGATTGGTAGGGTATCCTTTAATGATTACCAACTGAGCATAGTGCTATGTCCTAGACAACTAGAACCTTGCTATTTCACAATCACAAACTAGTATAAGGATCACAATGAACTGACAGTGTAGTTTCATGCATCGCACAACCTAAGTGGATGATGTACCCTGCACTACCTTGGCCGAGGTGTTCTCATTCAGTACTTCGAATGAAGGTCATCTATCATAAACACTACTCAGGGCCGATTTGACTTAAGGCTTCCTTACTCTATGTATAGGTTTAGCCCTTCAATGGGTGAATCCATCACCCCAGACATCCTACAATCATACTAACCTACTAGAAATGAAACAGTCTACAAGTGTCTTGTATCATTCCTCCTAATCAGGAAATCTTTATCCTAGGAGTACTTAGCTTGTCTCAGTTAACCTAATAACTTAAGCTAAAAGACTTTTCTTGATTCTGCCTTCATTTCAATCCTATTAGATATTAACTATGCCATCATATTCTCCTTATATGGAGATCATACAAAACATGCAAATTTCATTCTAAATGCATTTTAGATCTTCTCTTATCTCTTTCACATAATTTCCCTTTTTATGCTAACAAAACAGACCTTTTCCTTAAATTCTTTCACATAAATTCTCTTTACACAAATTCCCTTTTATGCATAACATATAAACATTTTCCTTGAAAGTTCTTTTTTCCCTACAACTAAATTGCATTTAGGTATCAACTTTCAGACTTTGTACACACAGCAAATACAAAGAAATAGAAACACGACAATCGGATTCAAAAGTGTAAAATGATGAAGGTTCCATGCCTGGTATTCAGCTTTTCCAAACTAATGATGATTTCTCAGATAGTTCGCACAACACTTCTAGCACTTCTAACTAGTTTGCTAAAATCCCTTTCAAGACTCTGCCTTTCACAATCAGAATTTCTCTCACAAATTGCTAAACTTCTCACTCAATTTAAAAAGGCTCAGAAATTGTTAATCTCAGCTCACAAGAATGGTGTTTGCTCACAGTTTATGACTAATTCCCAGCAAATAGATAACTCTTAGCAAAAAGATAACTCTCAGCAAAAAGGGTTCTCTCAGAAAATAGGGAAACACAGAAATATAAATAAACTCTCTGTAATTTCTGATTCTCAGAATTAAGAAATTCTCAGCAAATATGAATACTTCAGAAATAAGAATGAACTCTCAACAAATAAGAGTAATTTCGAATTACGAAGAAGCAATGAAGAAGGATTTTGAAATCCAAATTGGTGTGTTGAAGAATGAACTGGGCGACCCTATTATAGTCCCTCAAACCCAACGCATTTCCTCTTCTCATTGCGTTCAAACTGCCAGGACTGAGATTTGAGAAACTTCTTGAGAGATTAGTGGCGAAAATCACAAGAAAATCGTTTATCACAACAAGTCAAGACTTAATCCAAATGCACATGGCGAAATCCCTGAGTTTGACACCTCCAGGCGTACTCAGATTTCAAGCTATTTCAGATCTTTTTGTTTGATGATCAACCAGAGATGATTTAGTGAAGATTTCATCACTGCCATGTTGCCAAATTTGATGGAAAGGAAGATACATCTCCCTACGTTTCTGGGAGTCCAGAAAATGGCGTTCATCACTTTTTTCCCGTGTGCGACTTGGCTCCTGCGCAACCTCTTTCATATTTTATTCACTTTTCAAAAGTTTCTCCTAAGTTCTCAATGAAATATTTCATCTTTAAATTTTGCCATGATTTATCTCCAAGTGGGTTCGATTCAAATAATAAAGGTTTTATATTTTATCATTTGATTTTTAAACAATTTCCATAGTTAAGGTATTCGATATTTCCTTAATTGATTTATTCAATAATTTACATAGTTCATAATAAAGTCTTAACTATGCAATATATATCGATTTCCCCAAGTTTACTCATAGTAATTTAAAATTCATTTATATATATATATATATTTAATCATATATATACTTATATATTTATATTACAGATTTATTTACTTCAACATATATATATTTAAATATTAATATTTAAATACTTTTGCATATATACATATATATATATTTAAGTAAAACTATAATATACATATATATTTATATATTATTAAATATATATATTTACATATATAAATATATACACGTATACATATTCATTGTTAAATATATATATATTGCGAGCCAGTCAACGTACTTTCAATATACATACCTATGTATATGTGTATATGTAAATTCCAAGGCAATATTAAAATAATATTATCATTATTCATAGGCAATAGGTAGCGTGTGTATGTATATACATGTATATCCTAGTATATACCTTAGTGTACACGTATGTGTATGTATACCTCATCGACACATACGTATGAGCATATCCATTTGTCGATCATACGTTTGTATCGATATGTTTATACTTATGGATACGCGTACATACTATATACATGTGTACACATATCTACTCAACCTATCCACTTATATCCATTCATGTTTACCACAAAATGATCAAAGTACAGTAAGTCAGATAGACAAATAAACATCACTCACAAAGCACAAAGAAGTAAACAAGACTTCTAAAGCCTATGGATGACTTATCAAGACCAACTTAACTGACTTGGTTCCTCCAAACCTATAATGACGTGTGTGCATGCTCAATTGGTTCTTGTTACTATTTACCCGACCAGGCTCCTCCCCGAGTGATATTTCTCCTCTGCCTGGAGGATTGGTCCTCTTACCTGCACACCATGACACGACAATGGGAGTCATATGCTCATAACAAAGCAGTATACATAAAACATCTCAAAAGTTAGAATAAACATTATTCCATAACTTGTATGCAACATTAATCAAGAATTACATCAATAGAAGTATCAGTCAAATGACACAATCATTTAAATAGGACACATTCATTTGATAACAAGAACATGTTTTATTCAACTCAATGATTCAAACATTACAATCAATTGCCCTATGCAATAGTAGCTATACAATCGGGGTGTAACATTCTTACTGGTCCATGTGACTACACCTGTACCAAGACTAAAAACATACCCAAAAGTAGACTTCCTGTCGACAACAAAACCTGCCCAATTTGAATCTCTAAAGCCAACCAGCCTCGGATCTTTGCTTCTGCTATACATAATGCCAAAGTTAGATGTCCCTTTCACATATCTTAGCACTCGCTTCGCTACAACCCAATGTTCTGCCTTAGGGTAGTCATGAAACGAGAAATGTAGCTCATAGCATAATTGAGATGAGGTCTAGTGGCAGTAAGATAGATGAGGCTGCCCACTAGTTGCCTAAACGTTGAGTCATTCACCATTGATAAGTCTGATTTGGCTGAAAGCTTTAGCCCCTTCTCCATTGGAGTAGATGAGATTTTGCAATATGTCATCTTGAACTTCTCTAGCAAATTCCTAGTATACCTCGACTAAGATAAAAATACTGTCACCTGTCTGCCAAACTTCTAGACCAAGAAAATAGTGCAGAAGACCCAAATTTGTCATATCAAATGCCTGACACAAATTCAACTTGATCTGCTCAAGCAAATGTAACCCATTGCCAATAATGATGATATCATCCACATAGATGACATGAAGGATGATATCACTACTAGTGCTCTTGACATATAAATTGGCATTTGGTAGACTCCTCTGAAAACCCTGTGCAATCAAATATTTGCCAATCTTCAGGTACCATGCTCTGGGTGCTTGCTTTAGGCCATAAAGAGCCTTCAACAATCTGCATACCTTGTGCTCTTTTCTTGCAACCTTGAAACTAGGAGGCTGCAACATGTAGACCTCTTCCTCCAAATCTCCATTGAGGAAGGCACTCTTCACGTCCATTTGTTGGACCATCTAGCCAAATTGTGTTGCAATGGTAATAAGTTAGATGGTGCTCATGTTTGTTGTGGGAGCAAAGGTCTCCTCATAGTCTATGCCTTCTCTTTGCAAGAACCCCTTAACCACCAACCGAGCCTTGTATTTATCAAGTGTTTCATCAACTTTGTATTTCACCTTGTAGACCCATTTGCAACCAATGGGTTTCTCCCTTGGTCGAAGATTTGACTTAACCAAAGTATTGTTCTTCAAAAGACCATGATGCTCAAAATCCATAACCTTTTCCCATTGAGGTTTTCCCTTCGCCTTTGAATAATCCTAGGGCTCATAAACACTCTGAATGTTGGCCATAAGAGCAAAATTCATTGTATTCTATTTGCTCTTGCCTCTAAACGATCTACCGTCAACAAGCTCATCATCTCGAACATCACCAATGAGCTTTGCCCACCACTTAGGATGAGGAGATGCATTTTCTTCCAAATCAGGATGATCATCATCATGACATGGGCTGCCTGGAATAATATCATCTGGATGCTGATCCAGGTTATCTGGAGGGAAATCTACTAGTATAGGGTTGTGCCTTGGAGATTCCACAATCTCAGAATCATCAAATTCCCTCCCTTCAGGTGCAGCTAATGGAAGCCTAACACCCAAATCCTTAGTCTTCAGAGGCTGATCCCCAGGACTCTTGATGGGAGAAGAGAGCTGAAAGGGCCCACCTTCCTCATCAAACACAATATCCCTGTTGAATGTGAGACGATTAGTGTCCACATCAATCAGCTGATAGGTTTTATGATTGTCACTGTATCTTGTGAGTATCAACTTCTGGCTTTTGGAATCCAGCTTGGTCCTCTTTTCATCTGGAATCCAAACATATGCAGTAGAACAAAAAATATTGAGATGGCTGATTTTTGGCTTCCTCCCTGACCGTGCTTCTTTTGGGGTCATCTTCTTGACGGCCTGTGTGGGAGACCGATTAAGAAGGTATACAGTAGTATATATTGCTTCAACCCAAAATTTCTTGTGAACATTTATGTTCTCCAACATACAATGGGCCATTTTTTTAATTGTATGGTTTCTCCTCTCAACAACTCCGTTCTACTAAGGAGTGTAGGGTGTGGTAAGTTGACGCTTAATAACGTGTTTAACATAGATGTTGGTGAATTGGTTGGAATATAATTCACTCCCATTATTTGACCTTAAGAGTTATGATTTGACATCCTGACTCTTTTTCAACTAATGCTTTAAACTTCTGAAATTCATTAAACACACTTGATTTTTCCTTGAGGAAATACACCCACATTTTTCTATTGAAATCATCAACAAATAACAAAAAATCCCTGGCACTAGTGACCGATGCAGTATTCATTGGTCTAGAAACATTTGCATGGACCAATTGAAGTACCTTGGATGCTCTCCAATACTTTCCATCTGAAAATGGAGTAGATGCTGCTTCCCTACCTGGTAAGCTTCGAATACACTGTGTTTGCTGTTGAATCTCAAGTAAGCCTTCGACCAAATTCTCTTGCGCCAACTGAGAGAGATAGGCTATGATGAGATGCCCATACCGCTGATGCCAAAGAGTGTTGATGGATGAACTCTTTGCAACCATTGCATTCTCCTGAGATTCTCTAGTATCGGACTCCCTATCAACAACACAACACTTGTGTGAATTGAAGATGTTGTCCAACTTCAAGCAGTGGCGCATAATTTGGCTCACAAAGAGCAGATTGAGCTCCATGCTCGACACATAGTATACATTGAGAAATATGAGATTTCTCCCACCATATGTGATCGAAACATTGCCTTTGCCGACAACTGTATACTCTTTGCCACCATCAAAGATGACGGAATCAGAGCAAGCCTTATATGCCGTGAACCAATCTCTCACAGTCCTTTGAGTGAAATGTCGAGAGGTTCCAGAATCAATGTACTGTGTAGATGATTTCAAAGATGCCATCCCTCCCGTTTTCAAATGGCACAAAAAAGAGGTAATCAACTGACATGAATCCCGAGGTGATCAATTGACACAAAACGATGATTTTGTCCAAAAATCGAGAAAAAATCAGAGGCTTAGAAATCCATATTTTGTCCAAAAATCGAGAAAAAATGAAGTTCTTCAGCTTTAGCCACAAATTTTTGAAAAATCAATCAAAACCCCAAACCTCATGATATTCAACAAAACAGGCACACAATTTTTGTTGTCAAAAAATCATCAAAAATGCAAACTCACCCAGAAACCCTAGGCGGCACGAATTTTCAAAAAAATTGTCAAAAATCAGGGCACAATTTTTTTCAAAAACAAAGTCAAACTTGTAGCTTCAAGCTCACATTTTTCAAATAACCCATTTGCAAAAACCCTAGATTCTATAGAAAACTAGGTCGCAGAAGGAGAAAAACACCAAATGTAGCAAAAAAGAGCTGCCGAATTTAGAAAGAGCCCATGAAAATTAGACAAATCTTGTCATAAAAATCCCCAAAAAATTCCTTCGAATTTTTCACAGGCCATGGGGAAATGCAAGAGCGAATTTTAGTAGAACAACAGAGGAAACCTCGTCATGATTATTCCTGTCGCGATTTTTCTCAGACCTGTCGCATGCCAAACCCACTCGGTACACATAGATTGCGTTTTTTGTTTCAAAACCCTTGCGAAAGGTCACGATCCTCAATAAAAATGAGGTGATTTTCCAAAATACCTAGCCACACTTCTTCAAAAACTAGGCGCGATTTTGGCAAAGATCTGAAAAAAAAATCCCAAAAAACTATTGCAATTTTGTAGAAAAAACAAGGTCGATTTTTCAGCAAGAAACCCACCTTTTTTATTAAAAAATCGAGCAAAAACTTCTAGTTTTTTTTTTCAAAATTTCTTAGGTAAAAACCACGAATTTTATTGCACAAAAAATTTGCCAAAACATAACCTCTACTCTAATACCATGAAATGGTAATTGATTATCGTTATTAAACAAGGAGAGGAATACTCCTTTAATAATAAATTACAAGACTTGTTTCTAAAAAAAACAATCGTGAACTAAAGCAAAAACAAAAAGTTGCTAAAACTAACCAAAAGCAATCTAAGTCAACTAAAAGTAAACTAACAACTAACATTCATTTAAGATGACCATTAAATATTATAATATTACTTTAATACTGCATGCTTGTATTGCTTAGCTAAAAGCAAAGACTAAGCAAAACAAGTACACATGAGGATTAAATGGCACCAAACATTATTAGCAAAAGATAGTCATTACATTCAAAGCTACAAAAGACTGACCTAATACTTATTGCAATACAAAGCTTTTAGTAATTGTTAAGTGAGATTTAATTCATAAAGTTACACTAGCACACATAAGATAGAACACTTTAATAGTGATTTAAAAGAAAACTAGGCATACTAACTCCCATTGAATAATGAATTCCGGATTGACAATAATATTGAATAGCAATTTCTTCAATATAGAAACATTGTAGCAGCAACAAAATGTGTTTGAAACTGTCAAACCAGTGATGGAAAAATGATGGCAACTTCTCTCAAGGAGTGGAGTCCAAGATCTAGCAAGAATAGATGGTGGAACGAACCCCAAAATTCGGAAATCTGCAATGAAACCCTTCAAATTAGGAACTGCAAATCTGCAAATGCTCCAAATCAGCACACATGCAACTCCCCAATGGAATTGCCAATTTTGGAGATGAAGGTTTTTGTTCCCAAATCCAATAGCGAAAATTTTATAGGATTTTTGTCCTTAAAGATTTTCAAATCAACCAGGGGATTTTGTTCTTGGAAGCAAACTTGAACACAAAGCTCAAATTTTGAAAATTGTATGACAAAAATGATATCCAAATGAACCAAGTGCCCTCCTTTTGTAGTGCTCCAAATGGGTCCATGGGTCCAATTCCCATAAGTATTAAAAAATACTTTTTATTTTATTTAAAAATATTTTTTATTTTATTAGTTTTAAAAACACTTTTTATGTTAATAATAATATTATTTAAGTTGCCCCTTAAATTAGAAATCATTGGGCCCATCTTAAAATAATATGATAAATTATTTCCCTTGCTTTACCCTTTAGCCTATGGGAAATGGGGATAGGCTAGAGGTTTTCTCTATGTTTCTATTTCCAAAAAGGGGACACAAAGAGATTGTCTTGAGATGACTTAAAAACACATGGGCCAAATTCCACAAAATTTAAAAATTAAACTAAAAATGGCTATAGAATCCTTCAAACAATTATGTATAAATATTATGTACTAGCATCACTTCTTACACTTAACTTGGGGGTTACAAGATGGAAAACGATTAGCACATAACATGTCAATGGTGTATTCTAGTGTTTTCATAAATAGGTTGAATTCTCTTCTCTTGAGGCACAAGTGGAAATGTTTGTTTTTTTAAGCTTTCGTAGGTAGAGACTTGCTTTGTATTGCCACTATTTTGTTACTTCAGGTAACAAAATGAATTTCTCCAAAAATATCTCATATTATAAAATAGTTCATGGTATTATTATTTTCATACTTCTAACTTTGTAACAATTTAGCTATTTTTTTATGAGAAATGTTTTCCTTTTGGTAAAATATATAGGTTAAACCTTCGTCAAATCCTTACATGCCAATTTATGGCATTAGTTTAATTATTTAATATGCTCTTTGTGAAATGAAATAGACATTCTCTTTGTAGTAAAGTCGATGATTAAATTTGAATGGATGACATGAACATTTTACTTTTTGTTTAGACTAATGGAGGGAGTTATCTATAATGACATTCATTCAGGTCTTTCAACAATACAAAAGTGCAACCCGAGTGCTATTTTAATAGCTCACGAGGCTACCATACGTCGTATTGGAAAAGGTTTGCATCATTCTCTCTCTCATTTACTCACATCCACACACATGAATAAATAAACACAAAAATAGACACAAACACACAAATATATAGACATAGGCTCATAAACAAATGAACATACAAATACACAAACAAATAGACATACGGAAAAGACTACATTTTTTGTGCAAAATAGACTCTAGTACACAAAGTTTCATATTGGTACACCAATATTTCTATGCCCATGTAAATTATGTGGTTGTCATTTTTTATTTTGGCTTTTTTTGTTTACTATGTACTAGTATTATCTAGGGGTTTAGCAATTTTTTTTGGTCAACAAAGTGCAAACTAGGGGCTTGCTCCCTTTGTATCAAATTAAATCAAAATTACATTGCAGATTGGCCGGGTTGAATGGTGGGGGAGAGGTGAATCCCAATCTAGGAATACAAGAGCAAAAGTCTTGAATTGGGCGATACAAAATACCATCAAGTACGACTAATAGAGCTGACCGAGTTTCTTATTTTCATTGTTGTTCCGAATTGTAGAGTTGATACTTATATTTCTTTATTGGTGCTGGAGTTGAATGATGAAGTTAGAGAGGAGTGAAACCCACCACACATGGGAGCTTGGAAAATGAGGTGTATAGATTGAGTATCTTTATTTATGTTTTTGCATTTTTCAATAGGAACAATTTGTCTAGATTGACTTAAAAACTCCCATAGGACATGAGGGAGTGCTCTAGAAGTCCTTGAATCAGGTTTAGAGTGGACTTTGCATATAGAAGGTTTGTTCACTTACAATTGTTGAAGAGGCCGCTAAGTCCGCATCATTTGATTGTGGGTCATATTTGTTGATAGCCTCCCTAGCATGCAATGTATATTCCTTTCGAAGATAGCTTTCCACCGAACCCTTTGTGATTCTTGCAATCTATATAAGGCACATTATATTCAATGAAAAAGTTGAAGCAACCTCACTCTTGAATAGATGCTTGGATTTTTTATCAAGCAAGTCCCATCCAACAATAAGCCACATTGCGTTCTCTATGGTTTGACCTGCCATATTGAGGATTGCTCTCATTCTATTTGAGTTGAAGTGGCCAGCCAACTTTTTCTCCCATTTCCCCACTAGTAATTCAATTCAGAAGTTCATATTGTTGATTTTGTTGCTTTTTCTACTATGTTGTGTGTAGAGGGTGAGTAGATGGATTTGAGATTGAAATGTGTGGTTTGCATCAACATATATCTTGCTTTGTGTAGTCAAGCTCAAGGAGTGTATGATTCCTCTTTGCCTATTGGCAGTACCTTCAACTCTTGTTGGTAGCCCAATGACAAAAGAAGGGCCTTTAGTTTGTGACATGATGAGGTAGGTACCATCTTACACCACCATCAAACATTTAGTCATGTGATGAACAGACTCATTCCTTCTTCAAGCTAGATTGCTCCTATTACCATATGATTGAATCAACTACCTACTTTGCTGCTCAAATTTTCAAACTTGTACCAAAGGATTGCAAAGATTTCTGTCTTGTCATTGATAATGCTTTCTTCTTGGTTTTTGATAGTAAAGTTTGCTAGAAAATATGCTACTTGATTTATCTCCTTGTAAATGTGTTCTACTATGAAGGATTCCAAGGAGTCCACAAGGTTCTAGCTTTCATGGAGAATATTAGAAAGTTTCCAATTGGAGGATCACATTTATTATGATCATGGAGTCACCTTTAACCTTCATAGAAAACCAACTATTAAGCAAACATCTTGCAAAATGAGAACAAATGCTTATGCCTCTACCTCATTGTTTGTGCCATCTTTCAGCTTCCTTGAAATGGCACAAACTATCTGTTGATGCGTGTTTTATGACACAACAAACATTCTAGAATAAAGAGTCCAAAGACGCTCTATCCCCTCTTGAAAAACTACCTCGTATGCTAAGATTGCAAGTAAGATCATACGGTAATTCCAATGTTTAAGATGAATGCGGATGAGCTCTGTGGTTTGATGTGATTATGCTGGTAACACAAAGGGACTTACGCTAGGCTTGTTCAAGTCACAATGAAGGTCTAGACAATGAAGCTCTACTGCTTGGGTCATGGATCAAAGAAACTAAAAAAGGAGAAGGGTTCAGAAGCATTAATCTACTCCTACGAATCCAAGAGACGGTATTGACTCGGTGAAACAAAACTAAACTTTGTTTCGCCACGCAGGGAACGCGCCAACTACGCAAAGCCAGTGCAATCTTCAAGGGAGAGTTGTGTTTATGATTTTCACGTCATGAATAACTACCTTCCAATCGAACAATATTTATTCAGACAGAAGTTAAGAATCCACAAAGTAAGCTCAGGCTAACTTTACGCATTGAACGAAAATCATCCGTTCAAAGAAAGTATGAGCAAAAAGTTTCACCATAAATCAATACTTATCAAATCTTGCATTCATCTAGCATACATGAAATAAAATCTAAACTATGATGAGGGATAAGAACCATGACAATTCCAAAATAAGAGAAGCAATCACCATCAGAACAATGCATGCATTACTTATTACTTTGGCAATCTTACAACAGTTGCTTATCTCAACATGTTTTGCAACATGCTCCCATGCTTTACAAATGAGGGGTTGAGCTCAATTTATAGGCTCCCCAATTACAATTCGATGGCCAAGATTGATTTAGGATCAATGGCCCAGATTACAAATAAGACCCTAATTAGGGTTTGCTACCCCTCGACCAATGAGAAAACTTCATTCAAGGACACTTGTACTTTTTGCTAAATATGAACCAATAGATAAAATAGAAAGTTGTTGCATGTTGATTTGGAACAATTTGATTGGTTGGAAGATGACGAGGCACCACCTCAACGTGTTGGATGTCTTCCTTAGTCGCTTTGTTCTTTTTCCATGTTCTTGCCTTAGAATATTTTTTCCTGCTAATGGCTTTATCCTTTGTGCTTTGATTTTGGATGACTTTGGCTTCTTCTTCTCACCTCGCCCTGGAGCACCTATTTAGACTTGAAGTCATTAAGTCTTTCTTTCCGGATTGCTTTGGAATTCCTTCACGTGCCATGAATTTGGAGAGGAATTCCCTTGTGCCTTCGCCGCAATGAAGGAAAATTGGAACTTTTTCTGTAGAGAATTTCCCATACTTAGCCAAATTTTTGCTTTGTAATACCTTCAAGATTTTGGCCATTTTTGTGCTCAAATAAACTTCGCCGGTAGGTTTGTCTTCAATTTTGAATTTGGCTTGCGTAAGTTGGATGTACTTGACGGTGTGTCGGCCGTTGTCTTCATGATGCCAAACTCTTGACGGACTCCCTGTTGGTCTTGCAATGTGCGATGGTGGACTTCCAAGTTTTCTTTCATCTCCCTTCCGGTCGGACTTTACACTTCCTTTGCCATTTTCCTCGCCTTGTGTAGTCATCCACCTGCAGTAAAACAAAACAAATTTATTTTAGATAACTTTTCAAGATAAGCTTTGAAAGATTTTTATAAATTTCATTTTCAAGTTTTTAAATCTTCTCTCCGTCCAATTTCATTTGGCCACATTTTTCTTTCGTCCAATCTTTGTCTTCCAATTTTATTTTGCCATAACTCCTTTATTTGGCCATAAATCTTGCTTCGTCCGCTTTTCTCTAGCCATGTCCGACATTTCTCTAGCCACGAATTACCTCTTATCCAAAATTATTTTGCCATGTCCGATTTTATTTGGCCATTTGCTCTTGATTTTCCACGATTTTTCTAGCCATGTCCGATTTTATTTGGCCATTTGCTCTTGATTTTTTCACAATTTTTCTAGCCATGGCGAAGATTTTCTTTAGTCACTTTGATACTTGGACATATTTTCTAAGTGCCATGCATTTTATTTTCCAAAGGTTCACACTTAGGCAAAAATTTAATTTTTTCACTTTCCTAAACATGGCGGACTTTAGCTTTGAGATGGCCATTTAATCTTTGCCTTTGGTTATGCCTTAGCCAAATTTATTTCTTTTTCATAGGCGGACTTTAGCTTTTGTTAAGCCATTTCTCCTTTTGGCTAGGCGGACTTTGCCTTGTGGTTGACCATTTCACTTCTTGGCTGGGCAGACCTAGTCATTTTCCTTGCCATTCATCCTTCCTTGGCTATGCCTTAGCCAAATTTATCTTTTGCTCAAGGGGCGGACTTGACAACTTGGCTTGCCACTTTGGAGGGCAAACTTTCCTCATTGTATTGCCATTAATGCTTTGGATAGGGGCGGACTTTGCTTAATAGCTTGCCATACATCATTCATCAAGGGCGGACTTCTTCATTCTCCTTGCCATTAGACATAGGCCACTTCACTTCATTCAAGGCGGACTTCAGCCTTTTCTTTGCCATTGGACAGTCATCATGGGCGGACTTTCCAGTTTTCATTGCCATTGGATACTCATCATGGGCGGACTTTCCAGTTTTCATTGCCATTGGACAGTTATCTTAAGGGCGGACTTGGCTGATGGTCTGGCCATTCATTCTTTGCCTTGGACATTTTCCTCTTCTCCATGGGCGGACTTCACCATTTGTTAGGCCATTGACATCTTTGACCAGGCGGACTTCCTTAAATTTGTTGCCATTTCCATTCTCATCCAAGGCGGAGTTCATGCATTTCATTGCCAATCACAACATGGACAGGGTGGACTTCTTCAGATTCATTGCCCATTGACCATTTTTACCCAGCCACACAAGGGCGGACTTTGGCTTGTGTCTGCCCATTTGATGCTTTGACAGGGGCGGACTTTGGCTTGTGTCTGCCCATTTGATGCTTTGACAGGGGCGGACTTCAGCTTCTGGTTAGCCATTGACATCCTTTTCCTAGCTCTTGTTAAAGCGGACCTCATTGATTGTTTGGCCATTACTCAGATTTTTATGCCATTGATACTTGACTAAGGCTGAAGCCTTCACCATTGACTTCTTCTGTACTTCACCATGATCTTGTGAGCTGAAGGTGTATATCTCAGTTTTCTCCATGAATAAATGTTCAGTTTTGCCCAGATTTCTCATGAATTTCCAGATTTTTCCATGAATATTCAGATTTCTTGACGAATTTCCTGAATTTTTTTTTTTTACCAATTTGTTGATGAATTCATCATCTCATTCACCATTTTCTGTGCTCTTTACCAGATTTCTCTGTGATTTTCGAGAATTTCTCACCATTTTTGAACAAATTTCCCAGATTTTTGAACTTTTTATGTGATTTTCCAGAATTTTACCAAAATTCCAAAAAAATTTCGAATCGATTTTCTGAGAGTTTCGTTGATCTTTTCGAACTTCTGAGTGGATTTTTGAAACTCGTGACCCTTCTAAAAATAGAAACTTTCTAAAAATAGAAATTTTCCAAAAATAGCAACTTTCCAAAAATAGACCCTAAAAAATAGGGATCCCGGAATTGCCCAAAAGTGCCAAAAAGTAGGTCCTAAAAAATAGGGGGTCCGGTGAGAAACCCTAAAAAGTAGGAGATGTCAGAATTGACCGAAATGACAGTCGATCTTCGTCTCCCAGGCCTTCTAAGCATGGTGATGACGCTTGCACAGTGATCTAAGCTCAATTTCTCCAACTGAATTTCGGGTGATCGTTCAAAACTCAAACTCCTCATTTGCAAAAAGACTGGTGATAAGCAGTTGCGACACCAAGGCAAAACCCAAAAGCAAAAAAAAAAAAAAACGAAGGGTCCCCATTTGCAATGGGGCGATGTGTGAAAAGGTCACAACACTATCCTTCCTTCAAAGTTTCAGATAATATATCCAGCGCTTAAATTGCATAGGTTGCCTTCTGTTGCTCCTTCAACATTTGATTTCACCAACTCACTTTTCGTGTAATCCATTTGATTTTGGCATGTTGATTTGTTGTAGTATCAACTTTATAGGTTCCATCAATGGGGTAACTTCAACCCATTTCATCTAGACAAAATTTCTCAATCCCATGAAGATAAAGTTTTCCTCTTTTGAGATTGATTTTGAATTCAAATTAGCACAAGTTCGTAATGGTAGTTTCCAATTTGTTGGAGAAAGAATGTTCATCCATTATTTTTCCTTTAAAGATCTTGTGGTTCTTTTCTTTCCATACTTCCCATACAAGTAGTGACAATCTAAACCCAAAGGCAAGAGAATATAGAACCCTTTTGTATTTGTGTCCATGAAGTGAAAAGGTGTCATGTCCCCAATATCGTAACCTATTGAAATACAAACACTAAATAAAATAGATATCAATTTAAATATTATTTTATCATAAGATAAAAACAAAATACATATTAAAATAATAAATATTAGTAATTTAATTATAATTCTCACAAGATAATATTATAACTAAATGCAATATTATAAATATAAAACAATTTAAATATTGTAATCATAATAGATGATAAAATTAATATAAAATACACAAATATCTAAAGTATGAAATAAATAAACAAATAACAAATATAAAAGTAAAATAAATAAATAACAAATAAGTGTTAGTGTTTGCTAGCTTCAGGAGATATTTTCTCCTTAATTAAAGGCAGGTCGGCCTACATATTGTAATTATTATTTTTATATTTTTCTTCCAAGGGAGCCGACCTAGATGAAAAGTCACCTAGATTGGTATATATGTAAGGTGGTGATCATTCATTTCTATCATCAATTCAATCACTTCATTCTCACCTCCAGCAGAAGTTCGCCATTCCATTTGCAGCAGATCAGACTTCAAGGGGAGGCATATTTATTTGTACTTAACATCAAGGAGTGATGCTATTAGTCGTTGTATTAATTCTGCCTTGAGTAAGGCTAGACTTGTAAGTAGATTTCTGCTCTTATTCATTCAATATATTGGAGATATATTTTGCTAGGTTTTTCTCCCTCAAGTAGGAGGGTTTTCCCAGGGTAAACTGCTGTGTTTATTGTTCATGTGTTGCATTCTTTGCTTTCTGTTAAATCTGATCCTAAAACTAACATGGTATCAGAGCGGGTTCAAGAGATCTGATCAGATTTAATTAAGCTGATTCTCCATGAAGTTCATTTTTGAAAGCATTGAATCTTACGTAGTCTATTGGCGTGGCACTCAAGAGGAGACGTCTGTATTGGAGGCGGATAAGGGGAAAAGATTGAGCATCTAGGGCCTGATTATTTGTGTCTACTGTGAAGCTCATATCTTATCATGCGGCACCGCGTGAGCCTGAAAGATCCATCGACAAAATACACAATCGACTCCCAGGGCTGCGGACACTATACATCATCAGGAATCGCGAAGGACACACATATCTGAGTATAGCGACTATCATTTGGAGTGACTCCCGATTTGCTCGTGGCTGCGTAGCCTCCGGCTGTCGCCACTCACCAATTGAAGCCTTTCTCGACCTACGGATACTGAGTAATGGTGGCACCATTTGGAACGTAATTAGGACCTCAGAAGGAAGCGAAGGTTGAACATGCTAACGGGACTGTATCTAGCGAATGGAACTTCGGGTACCTTTATTCTGTGAATTAATTTGATGAGCATTGGCGGAATGTACTATAAAAATTTGTTATATGTCGATTAGCCAGTATTTGTGTTTGAGCCAGTTATGTTCTTATGAAGAATCGTTGTTGAAGAATCAATAAATCTAAGATAGTCAACGTAGCTCTCCTTGTTATCGGGTGTTACCTGCATTGCAGCTATCTATAGGGCCTATCCCTCAAAGCAGCGAATATTTTCTAGCTTATGTGTGGCATCGTGGGGAGAATGAATTTATCTTCTTTAGATGGGTTGTTCTGATTGGTGTTATTCTAGTGAGATATTTCTATCAGCTACGACTGGTGTTTTCTTGTGGTATCATTTCAATTCTGAGTTATTTTTGCAGAAAAATCTATCCGAATCTGTATCCGTCAGATCTGGGTGTATCTCCTTTGGTGTTAAGCACTCATTGTTGATTCATGTGTGGTTTCTTGTGAGATTTACCATTAAGTGAATATATGGCCTGATAAACGTAAAGTCTTCAAGGTGTAAAGAGATGTAAAGGATTCGATGGTAGGAAATGGATATCATCTGGAGTCATGCGAATCATCCTTGGCTTTATCAACTTTGTCTTTAAGGTGGAGTTGTATTGTAGTAGAAGCTTGTCTAATTTTGGGCCTGTGTAGGGCTGAATATATGATCTAAAAGGAGAAAACATTTAACAGCTGAGGAGAAACTGCAAGACAAGCACTTGACTGCATCTGTAGAATTGACCAACATAAAGAGATAAGTATTTCATGTTTGAATAATGTTCATGAATTTTTATGTAGTTATTAATTCATGTAATAACATTGGGATAGTGAATCATGTAGGCTTCTAGCATTGGTATTTCTCTTCGGGATAGTTTGATTCTATGAACTATTAGTAATATCTCTAAAAAAAAAAATGCTTTTAGGACGGACCGAGGAGCATAAGGATGATGAGAGATAGCATTCAAGGGAGGAAGAGCTTGATGCATCCTGTGAGGAAGTCACACAGGCTGAAGAATGAAGACATAGCTTGCAGCCATGGGACTAAGTTGGTGGCTGGAGACATCTCTCGAAGAGGAAGAACCCATTGTGATGAACCACACTCTAGTGATCCACTCTGCTACCACTGTAGTGATATGCTCTGATACCACTATGATGAACCAAACTGGATTTGACTCAAACCCCCAATTTAATTCTGGAATTTCTCTTCTTTGTAGGTCTGATTTGTGTTTTGTGTGTTTGATTCTTAATGTCTTTTCGTGTTTTGATGTTTGATGCCAATAATATACATAAATTTAACGATCAATTGCATGTAATATGAACCCAAAATGAACTAAACTTCAATTGATAACACAAGAAGTCCCAAATTCATAATTAATAGACCTTCTTCATTACAAAGAGAATACATAAATGGGCTGCTTCATACAATTCAATAGATACTTGAGCAAGATTCGAAATGCTATTCAAGATGCATTCTACATGATATAAGAGCTTACATGGAATAGACAACTTGCATCAAATTCGAGAGACAATACATCTTATGCCTTAATTTTACTTACAGCCAAACTTCACTGTGAATAGTGACTGCTACAGTACCCGCGCCCATTAAAATGCTCATACAAAATTACATACACGTTTCTCCTTCCGAAATCTTGTTGAAAAAGCTTCTAGTGATGAGGGCGCCCACTTCAGAAGAGAAAGCAGCTGCAAATTGAAGGCGTTTTACTTGCTTTGGCTGTCACAAACCCTCATGTAATGGCGGCTGGCTGTAGGTGATCAAATCAGCTCTCAAAAACTTCATAAAATGCAAACAACACCTTCAGGATGGCGTATGGAGCCTCTAACATCAAATACCCTTCCAATAGATGACTTCAAACCCTTGAAAATAGCAACTTCTAGCTCCCAATGCAGCAACAAGAAAATAACCAGCACTTTAGGGTGGTCTTTCACACCTTCAAGATGCCAAAATTCTAACTACAAGCCCAAACCAGGCTTACCCACTGCTGAAATTGAGAAACCCTAGTTTCTCTCTTCCACAAACTCCACACTTCAAACTTCATTCAACAAAAATAACTCATGCATGAATGGGTCGAACTTTCTCAAGGTCTTTTATAATTTGACATTGAAATCACTATTCATTAAAAAAAACACTATTCACTTAAGTTATTTCTTTTTTCACTTTATCAGTGAATAGTAACTGCAAAATATAAAGTGACCCCTTTAACAAATAGACACATGGTCCCCAAGCCTGAGTAAGTGAAATAAATGGTGATGATCAATATCTTAAGCTCCAATTACGCGCCAAACGCGCAAATTCACCACGTCACCACACTTTGAATACCAATACTGCCTTTAACCGACCAAGTGCCCGTTCAAGTGACCCTCTATCCAGAACCACTAGCCTACGAGGATCGACATAATAGGCTAATCCAATGACTCTGATGCTCGCGAAAGAATGGGGACATTACAGTCTGCCCTCCCTGAAATTGCTTGTCCCCAAGCAATAATTACTGCGAAGAAACTTCACTCCCCGGAAGGCCCGAAAGAAGAACTGTGAAATGTCCCATGCATCGCTAACTAATTCCTGAAGCGCCAGCATAAACACCACTACGCAAAATATCCCTGGGTCCCAAACCCAGAATGGAAGTCTGCCATGTCTGATAAACTCTGACTTCCGGTGCGCAACTCTGATCACAACTTCACCCTGCTGAAAATGGTGAAGCAACCTGTCGGAACCCAACCAGACTGCAGTGCCAGAACTGTCACCACCCGGATCCCAATACAACCTGAAGTCACATCCATCTGTCATGAAGAGATAAAAATATCTAGAAACGTCCGCAACATAATATTTCTCTACAGCCTCTCCAAAACACCCACGGAAGTGATAGCTAATCAACCCATCATGTCCGTTGACACTGTAATCACCTTGTAACCATGTATCCGTGTGAAATCCCTGTGACATTAGAGTAACAAACCCTATCGGATACCTATCAGCATGATGGATAACGGGCTGTTGTCCCTCCCAGTAATCCCCTGCAAGCAACTGAATCGGGTACTGGTAGCCTTTAGTCCCATCTTCTAAAGATGGTAACTCTGGACACAAATAAGAGTTACTCCCTTGACTGCACCGAGAGAATCACCCATGTACACACTATTAAACTCCTCCGTGAGCCCTGTTTGGAATCCCGATGCACTAGGACGATCCAAAACTCTGCGACTATCACCCAACCTGGAACTAGTATCAGGAGTATGATCGGCTTCTAGCCCTAAGAGTGGATTGTCATAGACCAAACCACCATCAAACTCAAATAAGGTCTTATTCACAAATTGCGCAACCATTCCATGCTAGTCTGAACCGTCCAACTCCGAGTCCCTAGAATTGTGCTCCTGAATAGGCTCATCAAGCTGCCAACCAAAATCAACTGTATGGGATGGAAAGATTGATTTGCTCCTAGGAGAAGGAAACAAATCGTCACAAGAACTGATCTCCCAACTAGATGCTACTCTGCATATCTCCTGTGAAGTAGACATAGTAGTGTCGCGGGTCTACACATAACTCCCTGGTGAGTCAACTACCATGTCACAAGAGCTATCCATAATCTGTTCCGCATCACCTGTCATGGGACTAAACTCGGGAGGACCAGGTGCAACACATGGCTCTCCACAACTCTCCACCAAGGCTCTCATCCCATCTGTAACAACTGCACTTGAAACCGTGAAGGATGTAGTAACCACATCTTCAACCTACTTGCATCCACAATCCGTAGACATATGCCCTTCACCAACAGTTGCCGTGGAACCCTGAACTGTATCGGAAGAGAATGACGACGGTGCCAATCTTGATACCACGGTAAGCTCCGCAACCCGTGACTGTGACACCTGAAGGGCCAATTGAGTTCTCTTCAAAGAATCCATAGTCCTCTCTAGCTCATCAGTGAGCTCATCGAACTTCTCTCCCTTCCCCTTCAACGCTTTGTGACAGATGCAACCCCACTCGAGAAGGAAATCTCTATCCGCAAGAAGCTGTAGGTAGTGTTGTTTCATAATTCCAACTGCCTCTCGAAGTGTGTGCAACTTAGCAGAGGAGAGACTAATATCATTGTGCCCATCTGTCATAGGAGTGCCCCCACTCAAAATAGCCAACATCTGACGAGCAACATCAAAATGTTCTATGGCTATGGCAATCATACTGTCATCCGCCTTAAGTTGTCCTATCACATGATGAGGACCCTGGAACTCATCACTCCCATACAAATTCTCTAATTTGGAAGCTGTACTAAGATATGAAGCCGAATCATCATCGCTCCCCAATTGATAAGCAGTCTCGTGTGTGCTATCAACTTCACACACCATTTCAACAGGGGTACTACGGCTATGTACCTTGTAGAATGGCTCAACCGATATTGTTGAAGCTGTCGTTTTGTCGGTGTCCTCGCACACTTCTTCTTCCAAGGTATCTGCACCTCCACCTAACTCACAATCTCAGAATTCATTGCCCCTGATTAACCTTTCTGATTGGTTTCCTATGGTCTGATATGAAAAATCAGACTTACTGAGGCCTGATCTGACATCATGAATTGCATTATTAGTACTTGAATCTCGAGTACCAACGTGTGACAACTCTGTAGAAACATGACTTCCTGGTGTAATCATTTTCCTTTCATGTTGATGCCCAATTTCATCACTGCTGTCACGAAGATCAAGGCTGTTATGGGTGCTGGGAACAACTTCTTGCATGCTATGAATATCATTCAAGATTCTCTCAACATTGATCGTAACTCCACCATACCAGAAGTGGTGAAGTAATGCACTGGGACCCATCCAAACGACAGTGCTAACTCTGTCTCCACCTGGATCCCAATATAGACCGAACTCGTGTCCATCCATCATGAGGAGGTAAGGATAACTAGAAGCATCTGCTACGTAACATCTCTCTATAACCTCCGCTAAACTCTCATGGATGTGATATCCACCTGTGCCATCAAGCCTGCTAACATTATAATCCATCTGTAACCTTGTGTCCACTGGTAGTCTCTGAAACCAAGGAGCAGCAAACCTTGTTGGATACACATCAGCCTGATGGTAGACTAAATATTGATCCTGCAAGCACTCACCCGCCAACAACTGAGTATTGTATCTGCAACCACTAGATCTGTCTACTGAAGATGGTAACCCTCCATCCAGAAAGGGATGGTATATGTCCTGAACCAATCCACACTGACGCATCAACAAATTCTTTGTATGTGGACTAGAAGAGAAGTGTTGAGTACTTCTCACAATGCTCGCCTCAGTAAACTCCACTGCGGACTCTGACTGAAATCTCGATCCACAATCAATGCTCATCTCTGGACTCAAGTCAAGGGGGTGATCAACATCTATCTCAAAGAGCGGATTATCATATGACCAAGAAGCATCTATCTCGAACAATGGATTGTCGATCATCTCGCACTCCATCTCATGATCTGCCTCTTGCTCTTCACCCCAATCTGCACTGTAGTACGAGATTGAGTCAACCTCATTCACATAATGATCAGCAGCATCATGTATGCTATCATCAACGCACACATCATCATCTAAAGCACTGCTGCTATATGTCTCAAAAGACGATGTAGAATCCACACGAGTCAATGGTTGATCAATTTTATCATCCTTTTCCGCCAAAGGATCCTGTAAATCTGGCCTGCGTGAATCATGAATTGACAATTCTTGCACATACTCTGAATTGGTATCTTCAAAATGATCAAAAATTTCATCAGCAATTGCTGATACACAAGATGTAGGGAGCTCAAAACCCTCATTGGTTTCATATGGACCCTTTTCTTCATGTGCATCTCTCTCAACATGATCATCCTATAACCTTACAACATCTTGTTCAGGACCCTCACCCTCGTGTTCTGACTCTTCTTCTTTTTCAAGAGGACTCAAGTGCTTTTCCTCTACAGCTGCCTTAGAAATTTCAATTCCATCATCCACGGGTAGATCTTCTAAGGTCTGATTTTCGCTCACCAAGGGATCTGCTGAATGCTGGTCAGCCTTTTTAGGCTCTGAATCCTCATAGGGAGCCCACATTATTCTATGTGCCTTGCCCTTAGGTCTCAAAGGACAATCATGGTTTAAATCATATGGCTCTCTGCAATAGGAACACAACTTCCTTCTGTTTTGTGATGTTAGACCTTTGCTAGAACTTGAAGTCATATACCGAGGTAAACTGCTTCTAGTTGCGGGGTCTCTAAGCAATTTACTTATTTCTTCCAACTTCTTTAAGCTTTGTTCAAAACTTTTCATGTTCTTGTCCCACTGCTTCTGGGAAGTGGCCATGTTCAACTGAAACCTCCGAACTGCAGTTGAAACCTACCCAATAGGTTGGCAGGAAACCGCTCTGATACCACTGTGATGAACCACACTCCGGTGATCCACTCTGCTACCATTGTAGTGATATGCTCTGATACCACTATAATGAACCAAACTGGATTTGACTCAAACCCCCAATTTAATTCTGGAATTTCTCTTCTTTGTAGGTCTGATTTGTGTTTTGTGTGTTTGATTCTTAATGTCTTTTCGTGTTTTGATGTTTGATGCCAATGATATACATAAATTTAACGATCAATTGCATGTAATATGAACCCGAAATGAACTAAACTTCAATTGATAACACAAGAAGTCCCAAATTCATAATTAATAGACCTTCTTCATTACAAAGAGAATACATAAATGGGCTGCTTGCATACAATTCAAGAGATACTTGAGCAAGATTCGAAATGCTATTCAAGATGCATTCTACATGATATAAGAGCTTACATGGAATAGACAACTTGCATCAAATGCGAGAGACAATACATCTTATGCCTTAATTTTACTTACAGCCAAACTTCATTGTGAATAGTGACTGCTACAGTACCCGCGCCCATTAAAATGCTCATACAAAATTACATACACGTTTCTCCTTCCGAAATCTTGTTGGAAAAGCTTCTAATGATGAGGGCGCCCACTTTAGAAGAGAAAGCAGCTGCAAATTGAAGGCGTTTTACTTGCTTTGGCTGTCACAAACCCTCATGTAATGGCGGCTGGCTGTAGGTGATCAAATCAGCTCTCAAAAACTTCATAAAATGCAAACAACACCTTCAGGATGGCGTATGGAGCCTCTAACATCAAATACCCTTCCAATAGATGACTTCAAACCCTTGAAAACAACAACTTCTAGCTCCCAATGCAGCAACAAGAAAATAACCAGCACTTTAGGGTGGTCTTTCACACCTTCAAGATGCCAAAATTCTAACTACAAGCCCAAACCAGGCTTACCCACTGCTGAAATTGAGAAACCCTAGTTTCTCTCTTCCACAAACTCCACACTTCAAACTTCATTCAACAAAAATAACTCATGCATGAATGGGTCGAACTTTCTCAAGGTCTTTTATAATTTGACATTGAAATCACTATTCATTAAAAAAAACACTATTCACTTAAGTTATTTCTTTTTTCACTTTATCAGTGAATAGTAACTGCAAAATATAAAGTGACCCCTTTAACAAATAGACACATGGTCCCCAAGCCTGAGTAAGTGAAATAAATGGTGATGATCAATATCTTAAGCTCCAATTACGTGCCAAACGTGCAAATTCACCACGTCACCACACTCCGAATACCAATACTGCCTTTAACCGACCAAGTGCCCGTTCAAGTGACCCTCTATCCAAAACCACTAGCCTACGAGGATTGACATAATAGGCTAATCCAATGACTCTGATGCTCGCGAAAGAATGGGGACATTACACCCATACAGATTGTCATTGAGATCAGTTTCTTCGAAGAGGAGGAAATAACATTCAGAGGGAGTCTGACAAACCAACAGAGGCAACCTTGGATGAGGAGGTCAGGAGGTTGATGCAAGTACTTGGAGCTTCAGAGGGAGTCACATCATCATGAAGATCTGTTGTAATGTATATTTCTTTGTGATGGAGAAATATGAGGTGAAAGCCCTTGTAGTGCATATTTCTCCGAGACGGAGAAATATGAGGTGAAAGCCCTTGTAGTGTATATTTCTCTGAGATGGAGAAATATGAGGTGAAATCCCTTGTAGTGTATATTTCTCTGAGACAGAGAAATATGAGGTGAAAGCCCTTGTAGTGTATATTTCTCTAAGATGGAGAAATATGAGGTGAAAGCCCTTGTAGTGTATATTTCTCTAAGACGGAGAAATATGAGGTGCGAGCCCTTGTTCATCTCTAAGACTAAGATGAGACATCATGATGAGAGACTTCATGACGTCATCATGTTGAGAGACTCCATGATGAACCCTTTGTACTTACATTACAACTGCCCTACTTTTGGGACTTATGGCACACATCATGGACGCAAATTCGAATGAAGATATTATGGAAGGTATGATAGCTGTTTTGATTTCTTGATTTGGAACAATAATCTTTGGGTTATGCATAATCTTTAGTTGGCTGCTCCTACTCATGAGGATGATAGTAAGAAGACTTCTTCTATTATTGGTACTCATTTGGGAGACAAACATGAGGTATCATTTGTGGGTCCAAGACACAAGAGGACCAAGTTAGTACGATATGTCATGAGAGAGGCAAAGAAGATTCAAAGTATGTGGCATATGAGGAATGAGCCTTGCATGGTGGCCAAACAAGTGGAGCAATCAGGTTTGAGGTATGATTCAAAATTCTTTGTTTGTTCATATAGCTTGCTTTATGAGGATTTGGTGTCACCTCTTTTGGAGAGCCATTTGAAGGCTCACATCATAAACTTGGATGACATTAAGGAGCATACACTTTGTGGATCAGCCACTAGTATTATGCCTTCATATGTAGATGGAGATATGAGTAATGCAGATTTGGTTGGGTCTTTGATCATTCATGGAGCACTTGAAGAGTTTGCTTGTGATGAGTCCCATCATGTTGATGACTCTTTGGTAGAGTATGTTGCTGCTCTATTTCTGAAATTTGTGACGCATGCCATGGAGATACGTGCCTTATTTGGGTATATTTGGGAGGTGAAGCTGCACTTTGACACAAGGTATGGAGGAATTTCTATGATGTTTCGTTTTGAGTTACTAATGCTTGTGTTCCAGCTGAATTATGTCATAGGGATTGGGAGAAAGCATGAAAATCTTTGCCTTCCTGCCCTAGTTCATGAGGATCTAGTCCATACTTTGCTAGGAGATGGATGTTCTACCTTTTTGCACATGGATATTCTATAGGCCATTTGGAGGACAGCAGCAAACGCCATTTGGAGGACAGCAGCTGTTTGGGTGTTTTGGAGAGGTTTGGATCTTCACTTCATCATTGAGGAATGACGTATGGATGATACTCTATCATCATATGACATTGGTGATGATATTGACACTCACTTGGGTCTGATTTTCAGTTGGAAAGTTTCTATTCTGATTTATATAAGCAACATAGGAGGGGATGATATGTTCTTCTATCCACCTATAAGGGTCATCTTGCACATTCATGAAGAATCCTTCGAAGTTGGAGAGTTGGTCGGTGTTGATAGTTCCATGAGGTACATCCATCTTTTCAATTTTGATACATGTGGTAGAGTGATGATATGGGATTCAAGTGATGGTATGCTTGTCATTACACCCAATAAATAAAAGAGTAAAAAATAAAATAAAAAAGCAATTTTTGGCACCCAAGTTGGGTTGGCCGGATTGAGGGATAATAAGGAGTACTCTTATAAATACAAGTTCATTTGGAGGCTTTTGATCATCATGTGAGTTAATTCTGCTTTTTCTGATCTGCAATTTTGCAACTATTCCAAGGACGAAAACCCTTGAGAATAATAGAGGAGTTGGACGAAAACCTAGCTCTTCAATGGAGGACTTCATGACGGAGGTTCACTTGTGTTTCAATGAAATATGCTAACCAATTTTTTCGGAAGATTTACACAACATAAACCAGCACTAGCCAACTTGATTAGCGTTAGCTCCAAATTGAAAAGATCTCAACGCCAAGAATGCACACTCAATCCCAAGGAAGGAGAGGTGTTGTCATATGGCGGAGTAATTACAAACAACAACTTGAATTGAAGCAAACTCAACGTCAAGAATGTGCACTCAAGATCCCACTGAGGGCGAGGTGCTAACATATGACAGAGTGATTAATTGAAAACTGGAAACTAATAGGTGGATAACCAGCCATGAAGCTACAACAAACTAATTCATTCGCTGCGGCGAGCATCCACTTGAGAGTGGGGATTCACCACTTTGAAAGTGGGTACAAAGAGAGATACAATCAATTATCCACACTGGCGGTAGACCATCCAGGGGTACTTAATGTGAGAAGAAAGAAGAATTAATTGCAGCGATTAGAACTGGAACAGTACTACTATTTACAGTCTTACAAATAAGGAAATATGCTGCAAATTACATATGAATTACAATAGTCTTCAAGCACATGAGTAATAGATGATCTCATACAAATAATTATCTCTCTAACTGCTGCTAATGAATCAAAAATCAGAACTTCTAAAGTCTGATACAAAAATTAGTAAACTGACAATGTCAACTAGCAACTGTGAAAATCAATAAAGTATTCATAACTCACTCAATTCACCTCCGAATCGAATGATGTCTTTTGCAGAGGTCTTCTAGAAGGTAGGCACCCAAAAACAGACACCAAACAGTAGCAATCTTCAACTTATAACATCTTGCACAAATCCCAATGCTCTTAGAAAAGTACGACCCTCCTTGGAGGGGCGATTTTCATTTAAAAATCAGACTCTTCGAAATAAAATCCCAAATTAAACATGAAGGGTCGCCCAAGGTCAGCAAATGGAATGATGAAATACCCAGAACCAAATTCAAACTGGAAAATAAGCTATGAATCAAAATCACCTTCAGCTGTAGATGAACCAGCAAACCAAAATTGCCAAAAACTCCAAAATTCTTCAATCAAATGAGCTCAATCTGCTAGTCTGATGTTGAGAAGCAGCAATGTAGCCAACTAGGTGTTATCTTGCAAACACAAAATTGGACGAAAGGCTAGGAGGTAGACATCCTCGAAGCAAAATATCATTTGTCATTCCGACAGCATAACTTTAGCATAATTTTCATGGATACCAATGCTGAAGCAAAGCATTCATTTTATAGAAGAGTAGAAGACTCTTCAATTCCTCAAGGAAGCACGCCAAGAGTCACATGAGACTCTTCAAATTTCCAAAATAACAATAAACCTTCAAATGGCGTCCCTTTTTGCAAGAATATAATTTTCACTTTATTTAAAACAACTCCTCAAAGTGTGGCGTCCTTTTTTCCCAAGGCATTTAAAACTTTATAATTAATATTTAAAGCATATGAAGGCGTCACCCTTCATGACCACCTTTTAACACAACTTTTTAAGTTATTCTCCTAGGCCAAGGGGTCAACTGCAATTTAAAATATTAATGCCTTTATTTATGAAATTCACCAAATAGACTTCTAGAAGCCAAAACTTGAATTCAGATAATTGCTCCAACTGGGAAAGTGTTCCTGAAAGATAACAATCTTCATACTGCTAAAATTAGAATTTACTATAAATAGTAAACTCCTTGAAAAGCCATAGAACTTTAGAACTGGAAACCCTAATTTTACCTCAAACAAGCCTATAGGCTCCCGGAATAGGCTAATGAGTGATAGAACAGATCACTGATGAGAAGGGGACATTACATTCAATGGGGTTTTTTGCTAAATGTTCATGCTCAGATTGAATACCAGCTTAGGCAACTTGAGGAAGGCGATTTTTGTGTGGATTTGACCTAGGATTTCTTCCTAGGGTAAGGCACCCAAGTTGCAAGAGGAGTGACCAGATTTGGAGGGGTGAATTTTGGCAAGTTTGGAAGGTTTATGCAAGATTTCAAGGGTTGCAAACCCTACGTTCAGACCAGAAGGCTAGCACACCCTTGTGGTAGGGTTTTGGAGACATTTTTTAGCATATATTTGCATAGGTGTGAGCTGGAGCAGTTCGCGCAGCTAGGGTTAGGATAGTTCAACATTTCATTGCATGTTTGAAGCCCATTTCATAGTGATACTGCATCCATAATTAGGTCTGAATTTGTAGCAGCAAACTGAACATTTGGATAATCATAATTTGGCATGTTTGTGATGGATATTTTGGTGATTCATTGTGCTGGTTACATTCTTGTTTATGGTTAAACAAATCTGCTATATTATTTGATGTCATTGGTAAGATTATATGTTGCTGCTAATGCATGTTTACAATCAGAAATTTTGCATCAGCATGTTAGGGTTTGAGCAAAAAATTGAAATCAGAAAATTAGGGCACAAATCTGTGTTATAAAAATAAGAAAAATCACATATATCTTGGTTGGGATATTTCAGTTGAGCTTATCCTCTCGTAGGGCTTCCACACTTTGAATTGGCATACACTTAATAGGGCTTCTTTGCATTGATATTAAATGTTGGAAGATTGTGTAAATGTTTATCAAATCTTATCAAAGTTGGATCCTAAAAGATCTATGGAAATTCTAAGTCTGAAATTCTGTGTAAGAATTCTAAGTCAGATTTTATACTTTTGTATTTCGAATGTGCTGATTGCAGAACATTAATTAATTTCAAATGTTTGCAAGATAGAAATGATTTCCCATTTATATCATGGGAGAAGACACGCTCTAAGGAGACGCGTCTCATGAGAGGACGTGTTCCTTGAGCGCGCGGGTTCCCTTGGTAAATTCGGTAGTTAATATTTTACCAATTATCATGCTTTTAACAAGAGCAATCAAAGATTCGAATAATCAAGATTCGAATCATTTATCCTTGAATTTCTATCATAATCAAGATTCGAATAACTTATTTGAAGACGTTTATATTTAAGAGTAGTTCGATTAAATATAAATGATGATGATGCATAAATGCAATCATCATTTATATCTGACCGATGCTATCTTAAATCAACACTCCCTCTTAGCTAGGGAAGATATTTCAAAACAAATAAGTGGAGATATCACCTTCACATGTGATATCGAAGATATGATATGTTTTCTCAATATTGTCAAGTCACATGACATTCTTCATAACACATCTTCATTATGGTATGTGTATTGACATCAAGTCACATGATGTCTACCATAATAATTCATGGCATGTCCACGGATATATAATTATCCACCATGATCATCTCTTAAGGATCACAATGATCTTCAAATGACATCGAGTCCCATGATATCCATCAAAGTGTCCAAGAGATACTATCATGACATGTCCACAGATATCAAGTCACATGATATCTATCATGATAGTTCAACTTATCATTGTAGAGTCGTCACTTTACAATGTCACATACAAGTGTTCATTATTAGAAAGATCGTCACCTTTCAATAGTGTACATAGGGGGAGCGGGCCCATAAGGTCATGGAGTTACATACATGACAAAAGAGTTTACACATTAAACATCTTTAAATATATTAGTACAACTTCTAAACAATTTGAATTTCAAACATAATATCAAATTACATTTCAACCATACCAAGTTTCTTCCTGAAGTGTTCAACCTTGACTCTGGAGAGAGGTTTGGTGAGAATGTCTGCAGTTTGATCATTTGTACTAATATACTCCAACTGGATTACATTCCTTTCTACCATATTGTTGGCGTAACAACTAACACCTCTGGAGTAGAAGTTGTTATGAACAGCCTGTGTACACTACGCAATGAGTGCTCTTCAAATTAGGAGGGGAAGCTCCCTCGTTGTGCTTTGACAAAAATACTTGCAAAGGAAAATAAGCTAAACTATGTCCTGTCTTTTTGTTTCAGTGTAGAGGCACAAGGCTTTCTTGAAAGAACCTATACGTTGCAGCTGAGTTTTCTCTGGTTTTGCAGATCTACTAACTACAACTTAAATTTAATCTATCCAATCTCCTCAGGAAAACAGAGCGAGAGGAAACGGAGCAAGGTTTGACTAACTGACGATAAACGGGTTTAGATTCTCTACTTGAGGGCAAGGTGGCGCAACTATCATCTCAATCTAAACCAGCTTATTGAGCACAAAACAGATTTAAGAATTTACCAAGACGATCTTATGGAACCCTGTGTGGCATAACACTTGATCGAAATAGCAAAGTCTTCACAAAACAGCCTTTATCATCACAATCTCACGAAACCCTATGTGGCATAACCTTTGATTATATTGATAAAGATTCACAAAACAGATTTATCACTGTAATTTCTCGAAACCCTATGTGGCATAACGATTGATCACAATGGTAAATAGACACAAAACAGATTTATCACCTCAATCTCTTGAAACCCTATGTGGCATAACAATTGATCTTAATGATAAAGATGTTCAAACAGATTTATCTAAACTAAGGAAAGAATTCACCACTACAATCTCTTGAAACCCTATGTGGCATAACAATTAATTGCAATAGTGAAGACACATGAACAAATACCAAAAGAGTAATATTGAGGGCAAGGTAGGCGCAGCATATATTTCTCTCTCAAGCAAAAGTTATTTACAAATGAGCAAAAGCTCTTATTTATATACATCAAGGTGTAGGGAACCCTAAAATCACCTTGAGTCATCTACAGTTCTTGCAATGCATGCAAGTCATGCGCCAAACCCTAATTAAGTAAACTATACAGCTTAACTGGAAAGCTACCATCAGTTAACTCAAACATCTAATCTAAAAACGGACAATTGTGCGAGCATGCACGTCCTTTATTGAAAGCAAGTTAACCGGAAGACTACCATCAGTTAACGTAAAACCCTAAAAGAAACTCCAAGTGTGTAAAGGCAATCTCAGAATAGATATGCATGTGATGACAACATCGAGTTAACTTAAAAGGGTAACACCAAGTTCAACTCGTGTGTTTAATGTCTATCCTGAGAGGTGGGAACTGAAGTTTACTGGTCGTGATCTCGAGCAATCAATCCCTCAACGAGATTGTTGACTGTATCACTATCTGGAGCTATGAGATCAATAAGAATGCTAAGTGTCGATGCAGCAT
>VDFB02119500.1:128807-176696 GCA_007258455.2 Sequoia sempervirens | reverse complement strand
ACGATTCGGCTTGTCCATTACCTTGTGGATAGTAATCTGAAGAATGGGACAAGGTGATGCCGTAGTCAAAACAAAATTCTATCAACTCCTCTGACGAGAAGCTTGTAGCGTTGTCAGCCACGATCTTTTTGGGTACTCCGAAGCGTGTAATGATGTTCTCTTTGAGGAAGTTGCACACCACCTCGGAAGTAGCCTGCTTTACAGGAATTGCCCCAACCCACTTAGTAAAGTAGTCTGTCGCTGTGAGGACGTAGACATGTCCTTTGCTGGAATGAGGATTGATAGGTCCCACAAAGTCTATGCCCCATTGCTGGAATGGAGCATCTATCACCACCGGCCTGAGTGGAAGGTTTGACAACTTAAGTTTACCAACAAATTGTTGGCACAATGTGCATCTGTGCACCCAGTCATATGCGTCGCGGAACAAAGTCGGCCAAAAGAATGATGCCCGCAAGATCTTGAATGCGGTAACCCTTGATGAGAAGTGACCTCTGCATGCTTGATTGTGGAATGCCTCCATCAATCGTCTTTGTTGATCTTTGGTGACGCATAGCAGGAACGTTCCATCAAGCCCACGCTTGTAAAGAACATTTCCTCCAAGCACATAACCTTGTGCTTGTAATTTCAAAGTTCTTCTCTGCTGCTTGTCCAAGTGTGTTGGACATTCCCCGTAGGTTAGGTAGTACCACAATTCTGTGTACCACTCTTGAGCAGATTCAACTAATAAGACCATTGGGAGGTCTTCTTCCATTTCTGTTCCTGGGATTCCATCTTCAGCTTGATGCTTTAAATCACCATCTTCTGCTAGGAGTTGACATAGACCTCTCCCGCGAACGAGCTTGGTAGGCTTGATATCCAAGTCGTATTCTTGAACTCTTGCAATCCAGTTGCCTCTTTTGGTGCCCATTTCTTGTTGAGTGAGGACACTCTTGACCGCGGGGTCTGTAACATACACAGTGGTGTGAGAATTTAGGATGTAGAATCTGAAATTCTTAACAGCCCTCACCACGGCATATTTCATTTTTCTCTATTTGGGAGTACCGAGATTCACTATTCTTGAAGCTGCTGCTCATGAAAGCGATAGGTGACTCGGACTCTTCATTCAACTTCTGAGTCAGTATGGCGGAGAGAGTATGTTCCGACGCGTAACAATAAAGAATAAATTCTTTATTGAAATCGGGTCGAACCAACACTGGTGCTTTACTGATGGCCTCCTTTATTTTCTCGAATGCCTTCCTTCATCGGTCCATTTGAAAACAGTTGTTTTCTTCATCATTGCCGAGATGTCTTTGGTCAGCTCCGAGAAGTCAGGTACAAATCTTCGTATAAAATTGACTTTGCCGAAGAAAGAATGTACCCCAGTTTTATTGGTAGGGAGAGCCAGATCCTTGATTGCATCTACCCGATTAGGGTCTATCCTAGTCCCTTCTTTAGAGACGATGTGACCAAGCAATTTGCCTTCTGTCACTGCGAAGATAGACTTCTTCGGATTCAGTGATATGTGATGGGACCTGCATCTCTCAAACACTTTCACTAAGTGTTGAAAATGATCTTGCCGCTTCTTTGAGAAAGCGGTAAGGTCGTCAAGATAGACGACAATCAATTTGTCCTTTAAGTCGCCAAAAGCCAAGTCCATGGCTCGCTGAAAGGTAGCACCGGCGTTGATGAGGCCGAAGGGCATCCTCTCGTAGGCGAACGTTCCCCATGGAGAGGTGAACGCTGTTTTGAGTTGATCTTCTTCAGCCACTGCAATTTGATTGTACCCCGAAAATGCGTCAAGTAATGACAGCGTCTCCGAACCGGTTACTGTTTGCAATGTGTGTTCCATGATGGGTAAAGGATAGTTATCCTTTAGTGACGACTGGTTCAGGTTCTTGAAGTCTACACAAATCCGGATTTCTCCGCTCTTCTTGCGTACAGGAACGATGTTGGACACCCAGGTGGAATAGTGGATCGGATATATGATCTTAGCATCCACCATCTTTTTCACCTCCGCGTAGATTGTATCTTGGATACGCGGGTTGTAGTGTCTCTGCTTCTGCTTGAAAGGCTTGATGTTAGACTTTAGTGGAATTGTATGGGACAATTCCTTTGGCTTGAATGCTTTTAGGTCTTCATAGGACCATGCAAAGACGTCTCGATATTGCTTGAATAGAGATATGAAATTGTCGCTTTCTTCCACAGTGCAACATTTGCCTAGGTTGACAAGCCGAGGCTTATCTTCCGTACCAATGTTGACTTGTTGGTAGTCGGCTGACGTCTTGTCATTAGAATTCCTTTGATCCTGAACACGTCTGTCGTGTCTATCAAAAATATCCTCCAAGGATACTAGACCTTTGGGGATATTATTGCCCTTTAGTTGGATGACGCCAGATTCCGTGACTTCGGAATTCTCCGCCATATATTCCTTGGAGGGAGAAGCACTACCTTCAAAGAATAGTTCTTGATAATTGTCATCCATGCGGAGAAATTCTTGAATGTCTTTATCATTAGTAAAGACCTGCCAATTGTCGCAGTTGTCGGGGATGGCTGGCCTGTAAATGAGCTCGACAGCAAAGATATTCTGACGAAAGTCAGAATGGGGCATGAAAAGAGCTGCTGATACCGCAAGGGAATCCGCTCTGCTATTCCGCTCACGTGGTATGTACTCGATGTTGAATGCTTCGAACCAGTCGATTGCATTCCACACCCTTTGTCGGTAAGAAGAAAGACGACTTCTTCTTACTTGATACAGCCCTTTGACCTGTTGAACGATCAGCTCTGCATCACCTTCGACTTGAAGGTATTTTATACCCATATCTCTTGCCTTTTTGAGGCCAAGTATGAGCGCCTCGTATTCTGCGGTATTGTTTGTGTTATCAAACTGCAAGCGATAAGCAAATGGGTACAGTGTTCCTTCGGGAGAGGTAATGACAACTCCCGCTCCCGATCCTGCTGTTGAGCAACTGCCGTCGAACTGCATATTCCACATTCTTGCATCTTGATTCAATGTTTGCGTGGTAAGTGCAAGATTTTCATCTTCTTTAGTTACTTCTGACAGCATGGCATACGTGCCAGGACCCGTGTTTTGATGTAGCACTTGTGCTTGTGGGTCTTGAGATTTCACCACCGTGAATGTTGACTTAGCCTCAGGTTCCAACTTGAAAGTGCCCTTTTTCAATGGGATTGTCGCGTGCGACCAATCCAATTGAATCTCGCCTCCGAGATCTTTGCAAAAGCTTCTGCTCAGGAGCATTCCATAACTGATTGGGATGTCGGCTATGAGAATGGTCATCATGATCTTCTTTTCTGGGCAGGATGCCAATCTTACTCGAGCATCCTTCAGCTGACCTACCAGTGGCACGGGTTTTGATTCAAGTGAATAACACTTTTCTTTTGTTTCCGTGCATGATAGTCCTAGAGCCTTCATGATTTGCAAAGGCATGACATTATCAGATGCCCCTGAATCAATTATACAGTTGCTAAGCTTATATCCTCCCATATACAAAGATATGTAAAAAGGTTTTGGCTTTTCTCCCGCTGGTACGGAAGATGCTAGCAATGTGGGCTGTATGATGATTGGCTTCTGAATCACCTTAAGAATCCGATCCATTTGATCGGGATGATCCTGGAGATACTCCAGCTGTGAAATTTGTACCTTCGTCTTCATCATGGATGTCACTATGTCAAAGTTCGTCGAAGACGGTTCTTGAGGAACTGGTGTGACGTACTCATGTGTAGACTTGGGATTAGAAGTGGAAGCTTCTTTTCCCTTTTCATTGGACTGCCGTCTTTCGTCTTCTTCTTTCTGTGCTTTGAAATGCTGAGCACGTGTAAACACGGGTGTTGACAGGTTCTCGTGATTGACAGCAAGATTATACTGACGGTAGTCCTCTTCTTCTTGATTTACGGGTTCGTTGTGAAAGTATCCCGTTGCGGAGTCGCCATCGAAATTGTCCATTTGAGGTGGAGCAACGTTCGAATTTGAAGGTACTGTATTGGAGCTTGGAACTGCATCTCCGGCATATCCCATTATCTGATTCATCCTTTGATTCTCAGGACACGAAGATCCAGTGTGTTCATCTGAATCATGGAAACAACAGAACACGTTGGATTTCTCAGGTTCTGCTTGTCTAGGTGGTCCTGAAAACTTCGGCTTGAAGTTGTTAAATGATTGGAAATTATTTTTCTTCGGCTGATAAGGCTGTTGAGGCTGGTACTGCTGTTGAGGCTGGTACTGCTGTTGTTGATATGGTGGTGGTGTGGGCATTGCTTGCTGCCCTTGGTTGGGTGACTGTCTTTTGAGGATGGTCACCTCGTTTGCTACCTTTTGTAGCAATGGATCTGCTGATGCTTGGACCAGCGGTCTGATGGCATCATTCTTCATCTTCCCCGTAGTGATCATGTGATCCTCAAGCTCGATAGCCTTCTCTTGAGCTACCAACAAGTCTTCTTCATGACTGCCTTTTATGAAAAAGGCTATCTCTGAGGGTAGGGCGTTAATGAAGCTGCTCATCAGGATCTCGTCGGATGGATTCATTGTGTGGGAAAGTCGTGTAACTAGGCGGTTAAACCTTGCTACGAACTCCCTCATTGGTTCTGTGGACTCCATCTTTGAGTTAGATAAACGGGCAAACAGTTGATGACTGTCTTCAGCAGGTCTGAATCTGGCCAAAAACTTTTCACTCATGTCTTCCCAGTTTGTGATAATCCCTGGTCGCAAATGATTGAACCAGTTAGCTGCATTTGCTTCAAGAGTTTCGACAAAGAGTCGAACGGCGATATCTTCATGTGGCACAGACAGAACGGAACAGGCTTCAACAGCTCAGCGCCCACCGGTAAGCAACGAGGCATAACCAAGAAAAGGTTCTTTTATGTCACTGAATGACTGACGCATGCCCTTGGGGTACCTCGTGAGCAACCTCGGTTTGTTCCAAACGAACTCTCCAACCGGTTTTCGTAAAAAATTTTGACTTTTTACTGCCTATTTTTAGGCTCCTCGTCGAAACCCTAATTTGTTTCTTGCATGCGATAATGAACTCTGTTTGCCTTGTTTCTCGCCGTAGGACACCGCGATCACTGCGATTCTCGCTGGTCCACGGACATGCCTGGACACACCTAAAATAAAGTTCCTTATCGAGGAGAACTTCGTTGCATGTCACACCATCGCCGAAGCTCAAAACCCATCAGAATCAACTGGTTGATGCAAACTCCTAAAAATAGCCTCTAAGGTCAACCAAAGTGGTCATCTCGGCTTGCATGTTACATCGTCGCGAAGGTCTTGAAAAACCCAGAAGGAATATGCAGACATGCAAAGAAAAACTCTGCATCTGCACCCTAAAATTTGCTCCGGAAGCTAGACTGCTAAAAATAGTAAGTTATCTGTTTTCGCTCAAATTTTGCACATGAGTAGCCTGAGATGTTCCGAATGCAGTATGACGATTGGAATCTCAAAAATGTTGACGAATCGCCTGTAATCTCACACTTACTAAAGATAGTAAGTACCTCAGAATCTGATGAAAATTTGCCGGAAGCCTGCTGGCAGCATACTAACAAGAACGTTAAGCTCAAATTTCAAGTTATTCACCTCGTTTGACTTCAAATTGGCTGGAAAGACTCAAAACCTAATTTCAGACTTGGCCAAATTCATGTTGAAGCTTGCAGACGGGAGCGTCCCCAGGAAGCAGACCATCTGAAAAGAGACAGACAGAGAGAGAGAGACCAAAAACCAAAGCCAAAAAGACGAGAATGGAGCAAAAATTAGGGGTCCCCATCTTGAATGGGGCGATGTGTGAAAAAGGTCACAACAGATAGCAAGAAATTTTCAAGTTACAATCCGACATCAAGATACCGTCAAGACGACGCATACCAAGATATGAATTACAACTGAAGTTAGGCTTATAAAATGCTCCAGTTGACCACGCAAGGCAAACTTGCCGTCAGCAAGCTGCTAGTGGTATGGACTAAAACAAAGTTGCCTCGATTGACGCCACAAATCCACAACTAATATCTACTTGCATGAAATGAACTTAAGCTACTTTAAACTACTTTACGCTACTTGGAATAGAAGGGATGAAGAAACCTTGCTAGCTATCCATAACAAAGACGAATTTCACCATCAATGAAAAGATCTTCTATTGTGAAAGTTTTACACAACAATCTCTTTAAAAAGTTTTCAAAGGAAAACTTTCCTTCTCCAAACTATGCTAAGTTATCAAACTATTTATAACAAAATGTCTACTCTCTTATGTCTCCTCTAATCTAATCTCTATTCTAATGAATTACAAATGAGGGGGACTCCCCCTTTTATAGATAGCCAAGTCCAACGGACGGCTCAGATTACAATCAAAAGAATGGCTCAGATTGAGCCACCTCAGCCCTAACCCTAAAAACTACCAGAATGGGGAGTGGTACAATAAATGAATCAAAGATTCCCACTCACTCCCAAAATAGTAAAGGCAATTAATGCCCATAATCAATCCTCTAGAAGGTCATCATCCAGAAGTGCATTCCCGTTCTCCTCTCTGGCTGCAAACTCAATGAACCTAGCGAGCATAGCCTGAACCTCCTGGGCTGAAATTGGTGGAATACAATCAAGCTGAAACTCAAGCACCGTGACCGACTGTCCATGCCTCATGCAAGATTTTCTTCAAGCAGCTAAATTATCTTGCGTACTCTGAATCAAGCTGGAGAAAGTGGAAATATTCTCAAAGTCATCCTGCACAAAGGTCTTCACCTTCGAGAAGAAAGGTGCCAGCCTACCCCTCAAATTATCAGTAGTCACCTCATGAGGATTCAGTCGTCTAGCAAAGATTGCCTCCAAAGTATTCTGGACTCCATCAACAATATTCATCATAGCTTTCCTGACTTTGGCTGAATCCGCCTGTGCTACGTCAAAGAAACCACGTCCTGTGACTACTGAAGAGTACCATCCAGCAAAATTGTACCTATCTCCCTCCTGAATGACTCCTCCATCAATCAGCATCTGCAAAGGAGTATGCATCAATGCCTCCAGACGCTGAATAACTTTGCTCTGATAAACATGAGCATCACCCCAGGCCTGATCAACTGCCTCCATACGTGCCATAATGCTGGAAGCCTGTTGGTAAGCATGAGCAAAGTCTTCCATGAACTTTTCTGTCTCGGCACGAACTCCTGTAACCCATTTATCTGCCTCATGTGCCATTTTCCTTAATTCTTCCAAGCCACTAATTGATGCTTTGGATAACTCAGCTGGAAGCTCTATTGCTGGAATTTCCTGCCCACAAGGACGAGACAACTGCTGCATATATCCTATCAATGTCTTATGTTCTTTCTTCAATTTCTTATACTTTCCTTCCTTCTTGAACAGTCTGTCCTTGAGCGCCTGATAGGAGTTATCACACTCCTCAACAATTTGTGCACCTGTGGGATATCCTAACTCCATAGTTGTGATCATGTAATTCTCTGGCACTGCTTCATCCCGATCACAATCCACTTGTGGCACTGCAATATGAAGGGTGTGAGAACCACCCTCATCAGTTGAAATCTTCGAAAATTTTCGTGCTCTCTTCTTTGGTGGAGGCGCGCTGATCCTATTAAAAAACTCTTCCATCTCAACTGCTGGATCAACTTCTTCACTGGGGATCCTTCTCATTCTATTTCTGAGCCAATCAGGTACAACATGCTGAATAACAAATGGCTGTTGTTCTTGTGCTTCTACTTCACGAACTTTTTCAACTTCAATATCATTCTGGCAAGGCTCATCGACCTCTAGTGGCTGAGTATCCCCTGAAACTATATCATCATCTAAAGCCGTCTCTAACTCATCATCCTCATGCCGATCATCTCTGGTAGGTGCATTAACACTCTGGCCAACTGACTTCATGTACCTCCTGCTCTTGATTCAATGCATTTCTCTGATCAGCAAAAAGAGAAACCTCATGTATACTTGGAGAACGTGTCTCCAATGGCGTGGGTGACTCAACTACAACTTTCAGAGGTTCCGGCTAAACAGGCTCCTGACGAACTGGCTCCTTCCTTCGAGATTCTGGACCTCGAGTAATTTGTTTCTTCTTGCTGGTGGTGGGTGTCCTGTGATCTCCCATCAAATTGTAGGTCAAGGAAATTGGCCTACTCTTTAGTTTGTTCATGTGCCTATCAACCCATGCTCTGGTAAATGCCATGACTGGAATGCAAAGTGTGTCCAAATCAACAATCTCATGCTCCGACCAATCCGGGAGTGGAAGTGGCGTGTCTCTCACTGCCTCATAACTGGATGGAGAACATTCATGTCCTCATCCACCTGGTCTGGTACTGGAATGACTTCACACTCCCTGATCATACTCAATGGCAACCTAAAGAACATTCTCTTTCTGACCTCAGCCTCATCTGATGTACCAACCCAATAATCCTCAATGTTTGCCTTATGCTTAAACTCTTCTGACAGTATCCATCTGATATTGCTATGTGGGTCATAGTGCTGTCTGCTGGTGTGATAGGAAAAATGAAAGAATTGAAGCTCACTTTCAGCTTCTCTAGCTGCCTGTAGTGAAGGACACACTTCGTCTGAATTACCCATGACGATTGGGAAGTCAACTCCCCCTTTCTTCTTTCTCTTCTGAATCTTATCGTAGGCAACCAGTTGCCTAGATATCTCTAACATCAATATTCTATTGGTTGGGTACTTAGGCAGCCTATATGGATATGAAGAAAAACCTTGTAGCCTGATATAAGAAAACTTCAGAAACTATATAAACCAGCACCCATACCTTTCAATTAATTTTTGAGCTTCCCTTGAGATCCTATGATGAGTCTGCTCCTGAAGTGATCTCGTGATGTGCATGGTAAAGGCATCGTTGACACGCTTGTAATGGGTGGTATTTGTCAAGTGCAGCTGTGGACAAGCCTCATAGATTTTGAACTGATGAGAGCCACAACCAACAGGCTCCTTATATGAAATCCCTCTATACTTCGTCATACGAGCCAGCATGTAAAGAATGTAGGAGCCCATATAGAATGTCTTCGTTCTTCTCAAACTCAGGAGCTGCTCATGCAAATTATCACTGATCATCACAGCCCAATTAATGTGCTCCTTTCCTTCTAGCACAAGGTTGATGTAATTAAACATCCATGGCTCAAAAATAAATGCCTGAGGGCAACCTCCAACTCTACTCAGCATCATGATTAGGTCACAATACTCTTGCTTCAAATCATCTGATATAATTTGCCTCGACAACTTTGTACGAGAGGGCTTGGGCTTGTTCATCCAGCGTGTATTGATCACCTCTGTACATCTCTCGAATGTAGAAGCATACATTCGTTCAACACGCTCTCTTGATTTGTAAATCATCTTCTCGTGTGCTAGGATTCCAAGAGCTTCGCCGATAGCTGCAGGAGTGAGGTTGGCGAATACTTGGCCATCTGGTGAGACAATTGATCTGGGCTCAGCCTCATAGTAGTTAGCACATTCCATCATTAGCTCCGAGCACTGAATAGCTGGTGGAAAACCAACAGCTGCATATAAGCCACTTCGAACAATATTGTGCGAAGTGATCAAAGGACGGTGACTGCCAACTCCCATTATCCGATTTTTGAAAGTCTCCAAGTTGAAAGAACCCAAATTTGTATTAGCTAGCTTGCTCAACTTCGAAGTGAACTTTGACTCCGGCAGGAAAGGCTTGCTCAGCTTCTTGATAATTGCCTGCCTGGATGCACCATTGCTTTCTCTGCTAGTTGCTCTTACTTCAGCCATTCTACAAAATAATAAACAGCCATCAGCAAATTAACTTAGAAAATAAATAAAATATCATGCAGGGGCTGATAGTCGACTTCTAAAACTTGAGAAGTTGCAACATTCCATTCATCTGCAAACCTCAACTTCTCCTTCACAATTTAGAACTTTCAACACTTAGAAAGTTTCAGCAAGTAAGCTTCAGCAACTTCGACTTAGCAAATTTTCTAAGTTGGCTGCAACAACTTTAATACTTGAGAAAATTGTCCAACTTCAATCAACAACTGAACTCTTTTAAATTCACACTTCTTCAATATTCAGCCACAAACTTAGATTTTTAAACTTAAGCTTCAACAACCTCTTTAACTTCAAGTCGCACCTCATTAGCTTCAGCAATGTTCTCTTTCAAATCGAATTTCTTCAGCACTTTCAGCTTGCACTGCAACTCCAATCAAGTCGAACTTCTTTAACACTCAACTTAGTCACTCACTGCAACTTAAAACTCAGAGCAAAATTCGAATGTCTTCAGCTGTGAAAAGAATGAATGAATTTTCAGCTCTTATAGCAAAATCGAATTCTAGAAAGAGGCCAAGTTTAGCAAACTCATTAAATTTCCACTACTTCTCTTCAAGAATTCGAATTTCCCTCCTCTAGCATTTACAACACTTGTCACCCGACGCTTGGAATCTTGACCTTCAAGAACTTCAACTTTGACTGGCGTATTTTCAATTCTCTTTCGAAAACATTTATTTTAAATTCACTTTTTAACAAATTTCATTCACCAGTCGGAGCTCTGTTATTCAACTTTTAATTTTATTCATCCTAACGTTCTGGAAGATTCATTCTGTGAAGAATTCAATCAAATTCATCTAGGAAATTCATTTCGATTTCATTGTCTAAAGCATTTTTCCTTTGAAAACACACTTTATTCAATTTGCCTTAGAATTTTTTTAAAATTTCCCTTAGGAAAATTCCACAATTCAAGTGCTGATCAAATTCTTCATCATAAAAGCCTTGGCGAAGTGCAGAGGACTTTAAAATCAACTCCTTGTCGACAATCTTCAATACCCAGAAGAAAATTTCTTTCAGAACTTGTCGAATTCATGGGTATACAACGAATAGGTTCATCTAATTTTTCTTGAATTTTGAACTTTAGAAAAAAAATAATTCTTCATGAAATTTAATCCATTTCTTCATCCCTGTGAGTGCTTTGTTGCTCTGACTTGAAAACTTTAATCGACCCTGCAATGCTGGCATCCTCTGACTTCATCCATTAACAATTTATTCATGCTTCAGGAAAATTTCACATCTCTACCAGACTTAGGCGTATTTTTCCTAAGGAAGAAGTTTTGTGCCTTAGGAAAATTTAAAATCACTTAGCACTTTTTGAATTTCGCCTTAGAAAATTTTAATTCATCTATCTCCAATTACTTATTTTTCCTGTGAAAAGATCTTAGCACAACTTGCTTTTAGAGAGCCACCACCTTCTTCATCTTGGCGCATATTGTAGGTCATGGAGAACAATTTTAATTTCAACGCCTAGTATTTTTCCCATTCAAATTTCCATCACCTTGTCTTCAACGCCTAGCAATATTTTAACCACCTTATGCATCTTGGGCACATTTAGCACCTTGAGGAGGATATTTCACTTTTAACGCCTTAAGCTCTTCACTTTTTAAATTACCTTCACCTTGGCGCATCTCATGTGTCATGGAGGATAAACTTCACGCCTTAGTAATGTTTTTTCCTACCAACTTCACTTTGCTCAACATTAACGCCTTAGTAATTTTATTTGACCACCACACTTACTCTTTACTTGGCGCATATCTCCTAGGCAAGAGGATGGGCGCATATCATGTGTGAAGAAGGATAAACTTTCAACGCCCAACATGTGACCTTTGAGCTCCTTTGTTTTGTCCTTACATGCCCTCATTTGGGTGCATTTGAGCATAGGAGGAGGATAAAGTTTCCAACGCCCCTCTGACCTTTGACTTTCTTCCTTAGCTTGAGCGCATTTTGGCATATGAAGAGGATAACACCCTTGACTCTTTGACTTGAGAGGTGGGCGCATATGACATGTAGAGGAGGATGAAACTTTGCCTTAGGAATTTTTTTGACATGTTATTACCTTGAGAGCGCATTTGGCATAGGGTGAAGGATAAAACATCTTTGACTTTTTGACCCTCTTCTAAACTTGGCGCATTTCCTATGTTCAGGAGGATGGGTGCATTCTAGGCATGAGGAAGGATAACACCATTGACTTGTCTTTGTAGCATGGGCGCATATGAGGTATGGAGGTGGATATCTCTATTACTTAGAAAATTTTGTTATCATCTTGCTTGTGAGGGCGCATTTTGCCTAGGGAGCAGGATGAAGTTTGTGCCTTAGAATTTTTATTCTTCTACATCCTTTCTTGGGCGCATATGGAGGTAGCAGGAGGATATTCAAATGCCTAGAAGCTTTTCTTGCTCTCCAGCTGAAGTGGGCACATTTTCAAGGTGGTGAAGGATGAATATCTCCAACACTTAGCCATTTTTCTTCCTTCTGCCAGCTTATTTATGTCCTGCTATTTATAGTAAGTCCTCTAGTTTTCACATTTCTGAAGCTCGGATCAATTTGAAATTTTAGGCATACGACCCCGCGGACTTTGTCACTGCTCACACTCCGCTTTATCCCCGGAGGCCGGGCTCGCTATTTTAGCCTTATTTCTTGAAGCGGTGACTTACTATTTATAGTAACCGCTTTGCTTCGATCTCCCCAACTCCGGTTGTCTTGAAATTAATGACGTTCTCATTTCCGGTAATTTACCATCGACATCAAGCGCCGCTACTAATTTACTATTTTAGCCAATTCTTGGAATGCCTTACTATAAATAAAGGTGCTTTGATTGCCTTCAAATTTTACTAGTGGATAGCTTGAAAGATGCCGAATCTAGTGATACACCGTTTTCAAAATTTTGACTTTTGTAGAAACCCTAGTTTCCCCTTTTTCTGTTTCCGACTGTCTTTCTGAAGTTTTTTGAGAGTTTTGATGTTTTTGTGATGTTTTTGCAAATTTTGAGTTTTTTGACAATAAATGAAAAGTACGGCTTTTGCAAGAAATTGAAATAAATTCAATAAAAAATGCTAGATCTTCAATAAGCATAGAAAATACAGTGTAGAATGAAGGCGTTGCTTTTATTGATCAACTGGCAACAATACATTAAGATCTGGAAGCATGCATTAAAAAATAACAATATTTTATTGAAGAAAAACCTGGTATTTCTGCCACAGTTGAAGGTACAAAGTTGTACGGCTGCAATAAATAATCCTCTTCTCCTTCTGTCTGATATCTGCAATGACTCCAGCAAGGTTGGCGCCTCCTTTGATGCAAGATAGAAGCAAATAAGAGATGTGTTTCTCTCAAAGGAAGAAACACGTGTTTCTGAGCAGGTACGGCCTGACAGGAAAAGTACGGCCTGTCAGAAACAGCAATTAATGCTGTACGGCTTCCACAAAAATCAATGCTTGTGTCTCTGTAATGGGCGCCCAGGTAAATAGATACTGTCTGAATGCAAAACACTGTAGAAAACTCTGTAAATGATCGATCCTCTGAAGTTCTGTGATTTCCTCTGTATGAGAAAACCTCTGCTGGCAATAGATCAAGTGATATTTCACACTCTCTGAATTGCTTTCCGCTGGAGATGGCTCGTTCCCCAAGGAAGTCGAGTTCAAACCCTAAAGTCTGTGCTCAGATCAATTTGATCAGTTCTCAAAATCCAATAATCACATAATGGCTCAAAACCCAAGGCAAATCCACTAATAAGCTGAAAAGTGCGATTTCCTCAAGAATAGGGTTTTAATGAAATATTCATATTTTAATCTTTTAATATTTCAATAGTCTCCTGCTGAATATTTTAATATAAATCAAATGTCAAACTGGCCCCCTTTAATGATGGCGCACCCCTCAAGGCAAATCACTTAAAGTTATAATTTAAAATTATAACTTTATATTATAAATCATTAAATTAATATTTAATCAATGTAATTAAATATTAATATTTCTCCTGCTATTTATCTGCTTCGCTCCGCCCCGACACAACTCAAGTGATTCCGGATGTCACCAAAGCCCTACTGCTAAAAATAGCAGGGGTCCCACACTGCCTGCCAGGAACTGCTAAAAATAGCAATTCTGCAAAAAGCCTCCGAATGAGCCAGAACGAAAGACCACTGATCAATCTCTGCAAACTGAAGCTGAGCCAAGCTCCGAAGTGACCCTCTATCCAATCAATTAGCCTACGAGGGTCGTGTGATAGGCCAACTCGCCCCTCCTCGAGATGTCAATGAAGGGGACATGACACATCCTTGCTCTACAGTAAATGTAAAATAGTTGCAAGTGTTATGGACAGTTAAAGTTTCAAAATTTATTGCACCATTTGCAATATGGAAGCATATCATTTTTCAATCATAAGAGGAATTTGAAACACATATTTTACTCTACCTAATACTTGTGATAAATTTTGAAGGTGCCTTTCATTACATTCCTTCTGTCTAAATAAAAAAATATTTTCAATACATTCCTACTATCAACAAAATTGTAGGTTGGAAAAGAGATGTTATGAAACCTACAACCCACACAGTGTTGTAAAATGTTATACAAGCAACCCAATATGTTTTCCAACCTGCAATTATTTTGTGCATTTATTTTTTTCAATCACATGAAGATACTGAATTGCAATTTATACCATAACTAACAGTTGTAAATTTTGGAGGTTCCTTTTATTACATTTGTACTATCTAAATGAGAAAAGCTTTTCAAGACATTCAAACTATTATGTGAAATTTTAGATTGGAAAACACTGGGTGTTATAAATACTGCAACCCACATACTATTCTAAAACCCTTTACAAGTAACAACCCTATTGGTTACTCGCCCCTCACCTCAATTTGGTATGTTTTGTGATTGTCTTGAGAACATTTTTCTTTCTAGATAGCAATAATGTAATGAAATTGGAAAACACGGGGCGTTAATAAACCTACAACCGAATGTATCCCGCACCTGCAAGTCCTCCTTGTCCACTCAAGTGTTTAGATTTAAACATGCAGAATGAAACAACTGACAACCCACATTGTGTTTCCCAATCTGCCATTATTTTGTGCATTTATTTGTTTCAATCACACGAAGAAATTCAAATACAATTTATACTATAACTAAGAGTTATTATAGACTTTGAAGGTGAACTTCATTACATTATTACTGTGTATGAATCAAAAGGCTTCCAAGACATTCATATTGTCAATATAATTGTAGCTGGAGGATACATAAAACTATCCAAATTCACGTGAGGTGTGACCAACCAATTGGGTTCTTACTATGTAAGTAACCAAAATGTTGTCATTACATTCATATTGTCTATGTGTGTTGACCTTGTTGCACGAAAAATGTCGACCTCTCAATGCTTGATACAAGCGTCAAATAAGATACATGGTAGGCATTTAAACCATATCGTGAATCACATGGACAACACTCACTAAGGGGTGGAAGTGCCAAGCTTCCAACAATCCCCCCCACCAGCACGACCACATGATTGGAACCCATGACCTGGCTCTGATACCAATTATAGTAAAACTCATCATCAAAACTGACAGTAACCTCTACAAAAACATGACAATATTTCATAACAACTAGGCAACTTTGAAGCATACCTTTCTCATTTCCAAAACATTTACTTCTCTCCATCATATATCGATGACATCTTTCAACATCATGGAGCTCAGTGGATTAGACTGTGGAAGAGGTGGTCATGTGTGCTAGAGAGAAGAGCTTGTTTTGTGAATATTGCAAAGTTGCTCCAAAGATACCTAGTTGGACCATGAAATGTTTTCATGTCTTTATAGAGGTCTTATCTAACGCTTGTATCGAGCATTGACAGGTCAATCTTTTCATACAATGGAAAGGCCAACAATGTGTAATTGCAGGTTGGAAAACACTGGGTGTTATTAAACCTACAAACCAAATACTATTTTCAAACCCTTGACAAGTAAGATCCCAATTCGTTACTCACCCCTTAGTTGAATTTGGATGCTTTTATATATCCCGCACCTACAACTCCACCCCGTGCTCTCAAACCTTCAGCTTTCATTTAGAATGAAAGAACTCACAACACATAGTGTTTTCCAACCTCCAATTATTTTCTACAATATGTTGTCCCATCATGTGGTGTATGCATTTTTGTATGTTTTAATGCATCTTTGTATGTTATGATGCCTCTAACATGCATTATTCTAGGGAGAATAGCCACATCCAATTGTAGGGAAGAAGCTAATCTCCCTACAAAATATAGTAAAATCAAGCTATTATCCTTGAAAAACATATGTCTTTGACATGATAACATAATCAGACATGCGTTTTCCCTGAAGAAGGGCAATACATTATCATGTGTAAGCCATGTTGCAAGGAGATCACTTTTGCAATTGGGACGAGGCTATTCTCCCTACAAAAACGCATGTCACATGCATCATAACAACCGCCATGTTTTAAAAATCATATTTTGGAATGGACAAAAATCCCAAAACGTGGCATTTGAAACCATTATTTGCAAATAGCAAAAATCCTAGACAAGGTCCAATTTTTGCCACCATTTTCCATAGTGACATTTTGCAGGTTGCTAGAGAGCAATGGTAAGGAGTTACAGGTGTTTGGAGGCCAAAGCAGTGCGGCCACCCTCCATACGAAAACACATTTGACAGGCGTGGGTAGCTAACTAGTTAGCAGGTATGTTTATTCGCCAACAATATATGCCATTTTCCCATCCTGCCTAGGAACTATGAAGAAATGAACGACTATTTGTTGCAAAGATGGGTTTTCCTTGGGAAAATGGGTTTTCATTTGAAATGCAAAGTTGTTTATGTGTTTTTGTGTTGAGGGTTTTTAAATTTTTGTTTCCTCCCATCTGCTGGTTTTGAAATTTTGCGATTGCCAAATGAAATAACTAACAACCCATTGTGGAAATATGAGTGAAATAACCAAATAATGTTTAGAGAAATCAAAAACCATGCAAAATATATGAGTTTTGTTTCGTTATGCTCCAAGAATGTAGTGAAGTCCACTTTCAAATTTCTGAACAACCCTTTGCTGCAGTCCAAATGTCATTTCACTTTCTTCATCTGATTGCAACAAAACGTCCCGATGGAAAAGAAGGTCGGGCGGACAAATCGCACTGATGGAAAGACTTGACGGTTAAACGTTAACTTTGACCTGTCGCTACCTGTCCCATTGTCGAGAAAATATGTTAGTGCCAACAGTTTTCAAAATCATATTTCAGAATTGACAAAAACCCAAAAAACGCGGCATTTGAAACCATTATTTGCAAATAGAAAAACAAGGTCCCAAGAATGTAATGAAATTGGAAAATAGTAGGTATTATGAAACCTGCAATGCACAATATTGTTATACATTGTTTGTAGTGTTGGAAAACACATTGTCCCATGTGAGTTAGTTCATTATGAATAGTTTTGTTTCATTATGCTCCAAGAATGTAATGAAGTCCACTTTCAAATTTTTGCACAACTCTTTGTTCTAGTCCAAATGCCATTTCACTTTCTTCGTCTGGTTGGAATAAATAAAATGCTCACATTATTTGCAGTGTTGGAAAAAACAGTCTCCTCTCAGTTGCATAGGGTTTTACAACACTATATGCATTGGAACAAATAAAATGCTCACATTATTTACAGCCATGGAAAACACAATCTCCTCTCAGTTGCAGGGGGTTTTACAACACTATATGCATTGCTTGTTTCTTAACACCCAGGGTTTTCCAACATGCATTTTTACAAAACAAAAAGAATGTCTTCAAAAGGTTTTGTAATACAGACAGTCTAAATGTATTGAAAGAAAACATGTATGAGAGCACACCAATTGTCCATAAGTTATATATTATTAGAAAAATCATGCCCCTTAACTCCTTGGAGTAGGGAAAACCTAAAAAAATACAAAGATTTTTATTCATAAAAATTGTTATAAATAATTGATAACAATTCTTAGTAGAGGTGAGACTTAAAAGAACCCAACAAAGACCAAGTATGTTGTTTACCATAGCATAGAACCAAAGAGAAACAAGAAACAAGGGTCTCAACCCTATACAACAGACTTATCCAAGAAGTCTTGAGAAAGAGAAATGGAAGAGGTAGAGGAGAGACCTTTACACCTTCTATGAACGACAATCCAAGCGATACTATCATTTGGGCTCCCACCGCAAGGGGGAACAAGAGACACCCCCATGGGAAGACCAAAAACACACGAGGGGGAATAGGACGACTGCAATGTGAAAGGCAAGTGTCATGCATGAAATAATCTAGGGGTGGAGCGAGAACAATCATAGGAGGAGATGCAATCAATGGAGGAGGAACACCAACAATCCCCACAAGACAAACCAAGTCCGTGTCAGGAGTAGGATGCTCTTCAGAAGCCTAGGAAGAGGCATCCTTAGAAGAAACAAAAGTTAGAACAATCAGGAGATCATCGTTAGAGTTCTTCCACCCAATAGCCACACCTTTACAATGTTGAAGAGAACAAGTTGAAGCCAAGTGACCAATAGCAAAACATCGACAACACTTAAACGAAATCCCCTCATAATCAAGCGATTGAGAGTAGGTTGATCCCCAACCAAAAAAACCACGTCTTCATGAAGTGGCAAAGAGACATCAATATCCACCAAAATACGAGCAAAGGTCAAATGCCCCATAAAAGAAGTGGAATCATCAACCTTCAAAAAATGACCAATAGAGTTACCAATGGCCTCATAACAAGTCTCTTCCCAAAATTGAAGGGGGTCATTCAAGAGTCTAACCCACACCAGATGCACATTTAGTGATTCGGTAAGGGGGTTGAAGGAATATGTCTAAGGTTTCAGCAAGAGAGAGTACTCTTCCTAGGCCTATAATTGACCCAGAATCAAGCAATGTTCCTCAACAAAAGCAAAGGTAGCAATGAAGAAACCTTTAGCACAAGGGAAGAGCTCAATCTTACCATCCACTAAGGTCCTCCAAGAATCCAAAACCCACTTGTGTAGGTCGGGAGGCTTGTAGAATTAGCAACATCCTCCCCATAAACCACCACCGAGGAAGGTTTGGCATAAGGGAGAGGGCACACTCAAGGAGGGTGAACAAGAACAGGTTTGGCCACTTGTGAGTAGTTATGAGACCTTGCAGGAGCACCAAATGTGAAATGGGGGGCAGAGGGGGACAAGCCCGCAAGGAGAGCACAAGCTAGAGAAGCCTCAGTAGGAGGCACACCAATCAAACCCTTCACAAGAATAGTTGTCTTCTTGAATTTCTTATAAAAAAATCATTTTACATGAAACTTTTGACTACTTCAAAGAATTTAGAATGATTAATTTTTGTAAATTTTTTTTTTTTCATATTTATCCATTAATAATCGTGAAGCATTATTTAAAATAATAATAATATATAAATTATACTCAATTATTATGTATTGTCTATCCAACATTTGAGGGTCTTTATTAATGATTGAAATTCGAAATATAATAAATACATCAAATATGCTTTTAGACTCTTGGATAGACGTTTTCGCAATTATTGGAAGTGGGCATAATCCAACAATCATTAAAAATTGAATTGTTTTTCATTTAATGGTTGTAGTAAGTAGTTGAGAAACACCTATATTGAGGTGAATTAGATGGCCACATATGAACCATTTCATCAAGTGGGTGACAGTAATGTCGAAGAAAATAATGACAACAAAAGCATGTATTGTTGAGCTGATTCTAACTAGTTTCATACCAAATTGGCTTGAAATGGCTTAGAAACGGTTGTTTGCAACGAGAAACGTGTTTCCACCGTCATAACGGGAAACGAAGATTCCCCATCTTGTTTATGATAACATAGGTTCACGATAGTTTAACCTAGGTATTTGTGTCAGACCAAGAAAAGATTGCTGATTTCTTGATCAAGATTCATAATAAGAGAGTCAACATTGTTTGCAACGAGAAACGTTTTTCCACCGTCATAACGGGAAACGAAGATTCCCCATCTTGTTTATGATAACATAGGTTCATGATAGTTTAACCTAGGTATTTGTGTAAGACCAAGAAAAGATTGCTGATTTCTTGATCTTATGAACGTCACCAAAATTCCTTCATTCTTCATTCATCCCATTAAAAGACCATTTGATGTAGATATGGTATGGTCAGACATCATGTGCTCGAAGAAGTAAATAAATTGAGAAGATATTTCAATTTAATGCAACGAGTAGGATCAACGCAGTTGGCAGAGAACACCAGACGGAAGGGAGACAGTAAATGCAAGAGATTGGTGTACTTCCTTTGTATTGTGTATTGTACCGGTGAGTCTAGTTTCTGACGTTCTAAGAGTAGCGGCACCTAAGAAAACAGAGATTTTGAGAAATTCTCAGAAGTTTAGTTGTTTGGTTCACAATTTGGTTCGTATGCCTGGAGTAGAACCTGTCCAAACAGAAAGTGAGGGAATCTGATGAAAACCACAAAAAAATAGACAGGAAAACATGAGGAGATGGGAGGCGATGCCATGTAAGCATTCAGGGAACGAGAAGAGACTGAAGCAGCCAAGAAGGGAGATTTCAACGCCTGCTTCAGAACAACATTTCTAGATGAGTACTCTCCTCCATAGTATTTAATTCTGAAATATCCACTCCCCTGACTAAAACGTAATTGATCCAAGTTGATTTTATGTTTGTATATGGAGATATCAGGCAGTAATCCCCTCTTCTACAAATGTTTCATGTTTCTTGGCTAAAAGGCTCCTATGTATGTGCTTTGTCGAAATGTGCTTTGTGTTTGATAAGACACCAAAACAAAACATTTTCTGGTAGAAGGTAATGATAGTAGCTTAGAAGTAGGGATAATATAAAGGAGATTTTACTTAAAATAAAATACGCATGGTAGTTTAGGATTCTTATCTAAAATCATGGTTTTTGAAATAACTAGATCCTTAAGGTTGTCATGGAAGGTTATATACATATAGCGTGAAATCATTGAATATAGTGTTCAAGATAAATGTTCATTGATATTAAATCCTCTGTGATTTATTGGGCCAAGATTGTTAAGGACCTAAAACAATTGACTTAGCTGAGTAGTATTTTGAAGGATAATGATCATCTTAATTGACCTAGATGGATGGTTTATCACAATAGTGATCCCTTGCTAGTGAACTTCATTTATACAGTGAAGTGTATATTATTGTTCTAATGATCTTTTATTAAGGATATTATTATTTCGTTATGAGCTAGATTGAGCTAAATCTTAGATGATTTGTAGAGAGTGTGTTTAGCATTCAAATTCTTCATTCTAAATTTGTGTATAGAATGTTGATGAACCTTGGAGAATTATGATAAAAGTTGGTTGATCCTATTGTACATAGTCTTTTTTACAAAGTTGTTATGATTATTAACTATTTTTTATATACAATTCCCTTTTACTTCATCTCTATCAATTCATTTGTATGTAAACCATGTTACTTTATTAAACATAGGGTGTACCCTCACAATGTGCTTATAGTAGGTGTAGGTTGATAAGTTTTGTTGTCTAAAAATATTGGGACTTAGTTAAATTACCCAAGGTTTGGACTAACCTTGTATCTAACACTAACACATATTGATTGGGGAAAAGATGGGACCCATGATGTAGTATGGGATGCACCAACATTCCTTTTCCATATGAGGTATGCTTACAGACTTATGTGTTAGTAAACCAAATAGTGGGATGATGCATACAATAGGTTGCATCCACTTTCGTGGTGCTAATTATTATTTATGTAAATATGTGATGTGTGTGTGGGTTGTACACACTGGATATATGTGATGTATGCTTGAGCTAGTTGTCATCGTACTTGTGATGTGTGTATAAGCTAGTCAGTATTGTATCTATGACGTGGGTATGAGATAGTGATTGTTGTACTTGTAATGCGTGTATAAACTAGTCACTATTGTATTTGTGATGTGTGTGGACTAGTCATCTCGTGTATGAGGGATGTATGTTTGAGTGAATCATTGTGTTAACTTGGGACTATGAAATGATATGACCATGTGTGATCTGGTGTGTCTTTGTACACTAATGAATGGTATTGTTTGGTATTGGTTGGTATGGAGCCAAATACTTAATGACAATTTGTTATCATTATAATGTAACTAGACTAAATTAAAAGCATATGCTTAATTAACAATCATGAGTTAAAAGCTTAGGTCAAATATCTCATACAAGCGAAGAGAATGAACTCTCTCTACCAATAGCATACGAACTACAAAGACTTTGATTCCCAAAAGAGGATATATAGGCAAGGTCATCACAAATGAACCCTTGAGATTTAGGTCCAAGTCTAGGAATGACCCTAACCTTGGGAGCTTACCACTTTCATGTGTAAGAATATAAGTGGTGACGTTGAGTTGTAACCACCACAAAGAATGGAGAAGCTATGAAGTAGCACTTCTAGATTAGTTGAAAGATGCTCGATTGATTAAGTTGGTGGTTGTAAGAGAAAAAATAATAATTAAGGGTCAATTGTTACAATTTGAGCCTTTGAGGGGACAAGTTTACTTTTAATATTAGGCAACTCATGGATGCATCATCATGTTTCTAATTTTCCTAGAGTTTTATGATTGATTTTGCAATTTTTGATGATGTTTCTAATCCTAATGAAGAAGAGTTGAGACTGTTTCTTATTTTGCATTGTTGTTTCTCCATTCTCTGTGGTGGCTACAACTCAACGTCACCACTTATATTCTTACACATGAAAGTTGATATACCTATCTCAAGTAAAAGAAAAAAAAAATGTATTATTGGTTTTGTTCATATGTTTCCATGAGAAGTAATAAAGACTATTATTTTGCATTGTTTCTCCATTCTCCATGGTGGCTACAACTCAACGTCACCACTTATATTCTTACACATGAAAATTGATATGCCTATCTCAAGTAAAAGAAAAAGAAAAATTACATTTTTTGTTGATATGCTTACATGAGAAGTATTAAAGACTACAACATCAAAAGACAAAAGACAAATAATATCCTAGCCAATATAAAAGAGTACACAAACCCGGGCAAGCAAAAATAGTCAAGGATCAAAACATAAACAAATACACCACATTCATATTTATTATTAGTTATAGACTAGGCAAATTCCACGATATCATCTTATGAACACCACCAATGGGCTCATGCAATGTATACCCTAATATTGCTTGCTCATCTTTAATGTTAATTCATGTATCTTATATGTGTATCCTGCAATTACAATGACATTGCCATTATTAGGTAGCTTCTTTGGAGGGTACTAGGATTTTACCAGCATAATAGTGGAGAGCCTTCGAAGATGGAATATCCACGACATGCTACCAATGGCCTTCCATTGTCCAAAGTCTCTAGGCACACTAGCTCTTCCAAATGTTGCTCCACCTAATCTACATTCTTGTTCAAAATATACGCGCTCTCTCCTACACAAGCTTTCTCTAGTAAATTTTTCAAATTCTTTTACTAAGTTCCCTAAATCTTCACCACTAGTGTAGAAAAAGAAAAAATTCTTCTAGTAAATTCCCTAAATCTTCACCACTAGTGTAGGAAAAGAAAAAATTCTTCTAGTAAATTCCCTAAATCCCCCCATTGTGTAAAAAAAGAACTCTTCTAGTACATTCTTGAATGAGCGGCCTTTAAAAACATTACATTATGGTTGCTATTGAAGGTGTTGCGATTCCGTTTGACAACGGCGGGTTGGCTACAAACTGACAAAAAATGGCGACCTTTCTACGATTAATCTCTTCGTGCTTGGGTTCACACAACAAACCCTTGATTCCTCCTTACACGGCGGCCTGGGAAATCTACTTTTGTCTGCAGATTAAACTTGTCTGGTAGCAGCTAACTCTTCAACAACTTATGGCATCTGCAACGGCTTTGTCCTTGTCCATAAAATAACGATCATCCTTTGTATTATGTGGGGGTTTCCTCAACTGCAATATGATTTTGGCGATTTGCCACAGCTTACACGGCAATACCTTGCACTCCTGTGAATACTCAATTAGAGAATACTATGGTCTTTTCCAAGGCCTCACATCCAACGATATTATTCTGTATGTAAACGGCGACTCGACTTCTTGTCACAAACTATGACCCTCCACACGAGACATGGGCACCAGCGACCACAGACAGCAGTTTGCTCTCAATAAATATAAGGGCTTTGATTATACCCTCACGACTTGCCCAAAAATTATTCTCTTAGTATCACGACCAAGATTCATTCCTTCACACACAAATTATTCTCTTTTCTGGTGCTCTGATACCAAATGAAGGTATTAATAAATTACAAACAAAATTCTAATGATGATTCACATATCAACACACAAAATTGAAGAGCACGCACATAAAACTCTTATTAATATTCATTTGCACAATTATACAATAAGATTCTAAACTGAATCCAACTAATCAAATAACTAATCTCTACAACTACCTTCTAACAGACAACTAACAATGTTCATTGAAATTAATTCCTTTCAAAGATGGCCATAGTTTTGGCTAAGTATTATAGGCGTCGTCTCTGCTACGTAGTGCTGTCACAAATATTAGAGACTATATTAACTTCTAAGCCATGCCCTTATGGTTTTTTAACGGCTTCAACAAGGTGTGTCGATAGATCAACAGTGGAATCTATTTTATACACCGCCGGCAACTGTAATTTCGTAAGGACTTGGGGGAGTGGATCACAACGATTTGCTCAAGCAGCTTGAATTTACTATTTGTCTGCAAATTTATAGGTTGATAATGAAGTCCACAATGTTACCAAATATACAGACTTAAAAACTTCAACATTTGAAATAAATCGTGTGTCTGAATCAACGTGAATGAACAGCATTCATACAACTTCTCAATGGAAGATTTTGTACAGTCGGAAATATTCATACTTCCTTTTCGATATTATATAAAATGATTTGTCCTAAATGGCAGCATGCTAATTTTTATTCTAAGTTGAGCTGGGTATTAATTATGGGAATCTCTTTGAGCACTCCTAAGCCATCTCGTGCGAAGTTGCCAAAATAGATCATAGCGGAGGATCTGAAACAAGAATACTGTGATCTCATCATGATGCTGAGCAGGGTTGGTGGTTGCCCACAGTCTTACATTTTTGAGCCTTGGATGTTTTATTACATCAACCTGGTGCTAGAGGGCAAGGATTATGTCAATTGGGCTGAGATGATAAGCGACAATATACATGAGCAGCTCCTGAGCTTGAGGAGGACTAAAACGTTTTACATGAGCTCCTACCTTATTTATATGTTGGCACGAATGACAAGGTACAGGGGGATTTCATATAAAGAACCTGTGGGATGCGGCTCTCATCAGTTCAAAATCCATGAGGCGTGTACACAGTTGCACCTGTCGAGCACAACCCACTACAAACGTGTCAACGATTCATTCACTATGTACATCACGAGGCTGCTTCAGGAGAGGTTACATCACAGAATCTCTAGAGATGCCCAGGAGCTAATTGAAAGGTATGGGTGCTGGTTTATACAGTTTCCGAGATTTTCATATATTAGGCTGCAAGGTTTTTCCTCATACCCATATAGGCTGCCTAAGTACCCGACAGATAGAATAATGATGCTAGAGATATCCAGACAGTTGCTAGCCTTTGACAAAATTCAAAAGAAGAAAAAGAAAGGAGGGATAGAGTTTCCAATTGTGATGGGCAACTCGGATGAGGTGTGTCCTTCGATACAGGCAGCTAGAGAAGCTGAAAGTGAGCTTCAATTTTATCATTTCTCATATCACACAAGTCGACAACACTATGACCCGCATCATAACATCAAATGGGTGTTGTCAGAGGAATTCAAGCATAAGGCCACCATAGAAGATTACTGCGCTGATGCAGTTGATGAAATTGAAGGAAAAGAATGTTCTCTTGGTTGCCGATTACTCTGATCAGGGAGTGTGAGGTTGTGCCAGTTCCGGACCAGGTGAACGAGGATATGGATGTTGTACACCCCGATTATGCAGCAGTTCGAGATACTCCACTTCCACCTATAGATTGGTCAGAGCCCGAGGTTGCAGATTTGGATACTCTCTCTATCCTAGTTATGACATTCACCAGACCCTGGGTTGATAGGCGAGTAAACAGATTGAAGAGTAGGTCAATTGCCTTGACTTACAATATGATGGGAGATCACAGGACACCTACCACAGGGAGAAAGAAACAGATTACACGAGGCCCAGAGACCAGGAAGAAGGAAATAGTTCGGCCAGAGCTTCCGCGAGTCACAGTGGCAACACCCTTGGAGACACGCTCTCCAAGTATACAGGAGGTGTCTTTGTTTGCTGATCAGAGGATTGCAGTGAATCAGGTACCGGTAGTACAGGATGATATTCAACCTCCACGGAGGGAGTCGATTGGCCAGAGTGCCAACGTACCTGTTAGAACTGATCAGCAGGATGATGAGGGGACTATTACTGACCCTCAGTTTCAGCAGGAGATAGAGGCGGCCATGAATGATGATGATGATATAGTGTCAGGCAATACTCAGCCACTTGAGGACGACGAGCCTCGCCAGAATGATGAAGAAGTTGAGCAGATTAGAGAAGTAGAGGCACAGGAGCAGCAGCCCTTTGACATACAGTATGATGTGCCCGATTGGCTTAAGGATAGAATGAGAAGAAGCCCTAGTGAGGAGCTTGATCCAGCAGTTGAGATGGAAGAGTTTTTAAACAGGATCAGTGCACCTCCACCGAAGAAGAAGGCAAGAAAGTTTTCGAAGATTTCCACTGAGGAGGATGGCTCTCGTACCCTTCACGTAGCTGTCCCATGAGTTGAGTGTGACCGGAATGAAGTAGTTCTTGAAAATTATGTGGTTACGACTCTGGACTTGGGACGCCCTACTGGTGCACAGATTGTTGAGGAGTGTGATAACTCCTTCCTTGCCCTCAAGGATAGGTTATTCAAGAAGGAAGGAAAATATAAGAAGTTGAAACGAGAACACAAGGCGTTAATTGGATATGTTCAGCAGTTGTCTCGTTCTCGAGGGCAAGATGTACCAGTGATAGAGCCTCCAGCAGATATTCCTAGAGAGTCGATCAGCCGCTTAGTAGAGTTGGGGAGGATGGCACAGGAGGCAGATAAATGGGTCACGGGAGTTCGCGCTGAGACGCTGAGTATTTATGGAGATTCCATTCAGCCTTCACAGTAATTCACTATTTTGGCAACGCGATGACGCTGCGGATCATACCAGCCATGCTCTATCTATCGAGTAAGGTGATCCAAATTTTGAGGTATTGAGGCATGTGCCATTGTTTGGCTTCATTGATGGAGGTGTCATTCAGCGTAATGACCGATATGATTTCTCTCGGTGTATTCTTCTGGGCTATCACTGCATGCGGGCTTCTTCGATGCGCAATGTGGGGATTCAAATTAGGCAGTACATAAGGCTATGCAATAACATTATGATGGAAACCGTAATCTTTGAGGCCATATTTCCATAGGGCGGTCAATCCGTGATGAAGTTAATTTTGATAATTTGAGGCCTGTTGCCTTTGCATCGCTAAGACCTTGCACAGATGATTTCGAATACCGCTATTTCTCCACTTTGATCCGTAACACTAGACTCTACCGCTTGGAGAAAATCTTGTACAAGGCACGAGCATTCACTACTCGCGGTTAGAGTTTCGCTAGATTGTGGGTTCCAATCGATTTCACCATGAGGTTGAGGCCGCATTTGGCAGATTTGTTGAGTTGGCAAATGAGAGAAGGCCAATGGGAACACACTAATCGAACGGCAGGATCTTCTAGAAGACTGAATATGGGGCATTTATTACCTTTTACTATTTATGGGAGTGAGTGGGAATCTTTGATTCATTTAATGTACCACTCCCTATTTTGGCAGTTTTTAGGGTTAGGGCTAAGGTGGCACGATTCTGGCCACTCTATTGATTGTAACCCTAGCCGTCTTTTGGGACTTGGTTAGCTATAAAAGGGGGAGTCCCCCTCATTTGTAAGACATTAGATTAGACATTGGAATAGTAGACAGTAGACGTTGAGGGAGCATTATTATTAGAGCTAGATAGTGTAGCATTGTAGAGCATTTTTGCATAATTTGGAGAAGAAAGAAAGTTTTCCCTTTGAAAACTTTTGGGAGATTGTTGTGTAACACTTTTCTTGATAATAGATCTTTTCATTGATGATGGAATTCGTCTTGTCATGAATTGCTAGCAAGGTCTCTTCTTCCTTTTGTATCCAAGTAGCTTAATTTCATGCAAGTAGTTTACTTTGGTGTTTTATTGAGATAGCTTCGCTTAATTCCATACCACTAGCGGTTTGTTGATGACAAGTTCGCCTTGTGTGGTCGACTAGAGATTATTTTGTGTTTAACTTCAATTGTGATTTGTATGCTTATATGCGTCGTTGTGATGGTGTATGCATGTTAAGTCATAATTTGAACATCTTTTGCTACTTCCCTTGAAGATTGCACCGATTTTACTGAGGCTGTCCGACGTGAGGCTAGGTGAAATCTGGTTGAAGTCTACTGAAACGAAGCCCCACATATCCTGCATTTAGAATAGAATATAAGTTTCTTAGGCCTTATACCCTTTTACTTTCCGCACATTTCTGATTAGTTTTAGGAGAATAAGCTATATTGCCAAATCCTACGCACAAAATCCCCTTCAAAATCATACCAACTGCTAACTGCAAGAAGTCTGAACAATTGTGTAAGTCCCCTCGTAAGAACACAGCAAATACACATCAACCGAACTGGGTCTATTCGCATTAAAGGAACCTTGGAGTTGAACGTGTGATCTATCTCGCAATCTTAGCACACAGAATACTTTGATCAAGAGAGAATGGAGTAGCCCTAAACTATTTCGTTCTACTGTTCGGTGCGGTCACAAAAACCATGTCAACAAGTCCGCTGTCTGTTGTCAACTGCCGAACAATTGTGTAAGTCCCCCTTGAAATACCATCAAAAAACATCAAGCCAACTGAGGGTATTCTATTGCATAAAGGAACCTTGGAGTTAAATGTATGATCTATCTCGCAATCTTAGCATGCAGGAAACTTTGTTCAAGAGAGGATAGAGTATCCGTTTGGAAACTTTATTCTATGTTGGTGTGGTCGCAAAAATCACGTCAACAAGACCAAGCCGCCAATAATGGTGAAGACCCAAATCAAAAAGGCAAGGCGTTTTCACTTCAACTGAAAGGACGCATTTGCAGCTGTAGGTTTGTACGGCCTGGCAGCAGCAATAAAAATGGTACAGCTGAGAGAAATAGGTGCCAAATCAACTGGAAATAAGCCTCAATCAATTCAAACCCTTACTGAATTCTTCATCTGTAAGCACAAATATGACTTCTGAATAAAGTCACCCTGATCAACAAGCTTCAACTAGTATTGCACAGTCTCAGTATGTCTGATTCTGAAGAGGGAACGTTCTCCAAAATCCAATTATTGAAAGAATTTGCAAAAACCCTTGTTTCACAAACCCCAATGTTCTAAGAGAGAGAAAAAGACAAATTAGAATAATTCACAATGAGGTTCGATTTGTATATGATGAAATATATGTATTCTCTCAATAAGTCGACCCAAAAAAGTAAGTGATTAAGCATTTAATATTATAAAATTCCCCTTTGGAAACTTAGGAGAAATTATCATAATATGGCGTCCTTTTTTTAAAATGATTAATGAATACACAATCATTAATAATAATCGCCCTTTTAATATAAAGTATTAAATACTCTCTATTACTCCATTGATACTTTAATATTTAATTAATTGACTTCATATTATAAAGTCACAACTTTAATATTTCTCCCAATATCATTAAATGCTTAGATATTCGCTATCTGCTCACCAAACTGGGTCGAAACTAAGCTAACCAACTGAACCAGGTGCCCTGCCAGAAATAGTAACCCCTTTTCTGCCTGACTTACTATAAATAGTAAGTGTCTGAAAATCACTATGTAAGTGTCTTCCAAGGCCCAAACCTGAATCAACTAATGGAGTAATGTCCCCAAACATAAGGTAATTGCCAAAGTAACCCTTTAAACACATCTGTCAACCTACGAGGGTCTGAATGATAGGTTAACCCCTGAGTCATTTGAACTACCTAAGAAGGGGACATTACAATTTCCTCTTTACTTTCCTCTTTATTCCTCTTTTTTTCTTTCCAACACTAAGCCAATTTTATGAATTTCCCTCCTCAAGGTACCAACACTTAGTCAATTTTCTGAGTTTTTCTCATGAGGCGGACTTCACTTGAGCTTGGATATTGCTTCTATCTTGACCTAGGTCAGACTTTCTCTCCCTTGAGCCAAAGTTAGACTTCATTAATGTTTGGATATGTTACTTCTTATGCCATGTCGGAGTTTAAGACTTCCTTGCCATTGTGCCTTCTAGCTTAGGCAAACTTCTTGACAAGTGCATGAGTGGACATTCCTGAGTCTTGGACATGCTTTTCTAGCCCAAGTCGGACTTTGGCATGCTTTGGACCTTCCTAGGTCGGACTTTCCTAGCTCCTCGAAGTTGCTTTGTGAGGGAGGTCGGACTTTACTGATCGCTATGCCATCTTTGTTTCATGCTTGGCAGAATTACTACCTTGGAAAGACATTTCCCATTTCCCTCCAAGCAGACTTTACTCTTCACATGCCAAGGCAAACTTGGACTAGCTTGGACAAGCGCATGGAAAACTTGATCTTCCTTTGCACATGTCTCATTTCTCTCAAGCAGACTTAGCCAACTTCATGCCATGTGTAGGCGGACTTCATAGTGTCTTGGACATGCTTCGTTCAAGCCAGGGCGGACTTTTCTAACACTTAGACATTTTCCTTCTTGTCTAGGCGGACTTGACTTCATCTTTGACATCTCCTCATGGGCGGACTTGACTTGTGATTTACTATTTCATCTTGGAGTTGGGGCAGACTTTGAAATTGGCTAGACAAGTCTCATCTCCTTTGGGCAGACTTGGAAGCCTCTTTGCTATCTTGCCTTTGTGCTTGGGCGGAGTTCCTAAGATGTTTGACATCCTTCTTTTGACACTTAACCAAAATTTGAATCTTTATTCTCCAAGGGGCCAATACTTAACCAATTTCATGAGTCTTCCTTTCCTAGGCCCAATTGCTTCCTAGAGGTAGCAAACTTCATCTTAGGCAAGACATCTTCTCGCAAGTGCATGGGCGAACTTCAAGACCTTCATGCCATGTTGCAAGGGCGGACTTCAAGGTTAGCAAGACACTTCCTAAGTGGGGTGGAGACTTCATCACTTCTTTGCCATTTCCTTCTCCAAGCTAGGGCAGACTTGATCTTGTGCTAGACATGCCTTCATCCTAAGTATGGAAAACTTCATGATGATTATGCCATGAATTTCTTGCTACCATTCTTGTCTGCCTCTAGATCATCAAACCCTTGACATGTAATTTTTCCTTGTTTTTAATGATTTTTCGTGCTTTTTACTCTTAAAGGTGCAAAACTTTGATTTTGAAGATGAAACATTGACACCACGACCTGTGAGACCCAAACCCTAGGTTGATCCAAAAATAGAAATTTCTAAAAATAGAGAAAAGCAAAGAGCAAAATTTCTAAAAATAGTTAGTCTTGGATTGGTCCAAAAATGCCAAAAATAGAAAAAGCAGAATCCCTAAAAAATAGGAAGTGTCAAAATTGACTCAAAGCAATGGCGTTCCTAGTCTTCCGGACCCTCCGAGCAGTTTGACAAATTCTAGGCACTGTCATGGGCTTGGAATCTCTATTTGAACCGGGTGACTTCCTAAAAACTCTAACTCCTCATTGTAAAAGAAAATGGTAAATAGCAATTGCAATGCCACGGTAAAAAACACTAAAAAAGCAAAAACAAGGGGGTCCCCATTTGCAATGGGGCGATGTGTGAAAAGGTTACAACACTCCCGTCATGATGTCTAGAAATCGTTAGAGTCTCAACAGGTTGTATTGATTCTTTCGCCTAATATAAAGGGGCTTCATCAATTTTGGTCGCACGGGTTGTCATGAATTTGAACATCCATAGATTCTCAACATGGGTCAATCGTACGGCATAAGCTCTCCAACTGTTCTCTACCATAAGTGAAACTTGGATTGCTCACACATTAATCAACTTTTTGGAATTTGAGGATAGTAAACAAACTCAAGAGTCTGGTGAGAAAGTCATCCTCTATTATCTAGAAAACTCCCAAATGCGCTATGTTGCATACCACTACCACAACCTTTGAACACATGCCCAATATTCACTAGGAGTTGATACGCCCAGACACACCCAAGCTACTGTGTAATGCCCCTATATTATATATTAAAATATTATGTGTATCTGAATATTTATAATGATCATAATCAGAATTGTCATTATTAATATATACGAATTTATATTCGATAATTATAATAGTATTTTGTGTTTTATATTAATATATATTATATGCTTCTCATTTTAGTATTATATAAATTGATTTTATTGTTTTAAATTAATTTTATAAATTTTTTTAATATTTATTATATTAGTTAAATTGTTAGTATTTATATCTTAATAATTATAATTATAATAATATCTTTGATAATTATAATTATAATGATATCGAAAAGCTAATATTTTTAAGTATGTATTTTGTTATCTTAGTGTTACGATTTCAGGGAGATGACATCTATAGAGTTGAGATATGTAAGTTATGGGGTGGTCCAAGTAGTGAAGATAGTGCACCTACATCTGCTTCTTCGCCTCTAAGGTCGAGGGGTAATGACGAGGATTACTTCTACTACTTTGTAAAGGCCAATTGCACATATGCCAACTTCTACTTCAAGGGCAGTACAAGCTAGGGGGAAGCACAAGATGACAAGTGATGCTCCTAACCCACAAGAAAAAATTATTGAATGTGCAATTGAAGGAAGAGGCGGATGATGCCATTGGAAAATTCTTTTAGTAACTATTATTTCAAGTACTATATGCATTTTAGCGCCAAGCCCCCCACCCCCTCACCACCGCCCTATAGCCAACCCCCCGTCATCCCCAAACTTAGCCCCTTGGTCCCCTCATTCCCAAATCAAGAAACTTTGTGGAACTATGTTGTACATTCACATCTCTTACTAGTGTATCCTACATACCCGCCTATTGTTCTTATTGTATACATTGACCATACATTGACAATGCATATTGCAATCTATTGATCTTTTGATCTATTGTGCTTGCCTTTATTATCTTGATCTTGGGTGGTTATCTCCATAACCAAATCTTACATGAAAAACTCTCTAGCGACCATAAAAATCAAGTAAACATAATTCCTATCAATTTCATTTCATTGACAATCTTAATTGTTTTGCTTTAGTTAATTAATCAAACTCAACTCTTTATTTATCTAGGGACTGAATTAAAAATAATATTTAGCCCTATATATTTTTTAGGGTAAATTTTATCCCTAAATAACCATGTAAATGAGATTTTTTTTCATATTAAAATATCATAAACTTTAGACACTTAAAGTCAAAATCTTGTATGTATACACATATAGAAACATATATACATGTATATTATATGTATGTATATAGCTGTAAATATATATAGATTTATGTACACATATACATATACATGCATTTATGTACACATATACATATATGCACATATATGTACACGTACATATATACATATATGTATACACATATGTACACATACAAATGTGTATATATACACATACATATGCATACATATATGTATGTGTATGTATACATGCATATGCATATATTATAGGTCTGTATGTGTGTACATATAATGTACATATCTTTATGTATATACATATATACATATTATGTGTATATATTTACATACATATATGTACACACATACATATAACATATGCATATATATACGTATACATATATACATTATATACACATATGTATGCATACATATAATACATATATGTATGTATGTACATGTGTACATACAAATACACATATATGTAATACATGTACATACAAATACACGTATATGTATGTACTACATGTAATATATACATATATATTTATGCAATTATATGCATGCATGTATATAAGATAAATATATATGTACATATATATACATGTATGTATGGATACATATAACATAAATATATACGTACATATTTGTATATGTATGTATTATATATATCCACACATACATGTACATATATATTTATACTAGCAATCACACCTTGCTGTTCAATTGGTACACCAAAGAGGTGTGGAAGGTCAAATGGCCAATATTTTTGTCTATTTTTTGCATAAATTTTCATGTTATGTTTGCAATAGGGAGAGATGGAGAGAGAGAGAGAGAGAGGGAGCGACAGAAAGATAAAGATATAGATAGGAAGTGATATATAGATAGAGGTAGAGAGAGGGACAAATTTAGGGGTACAGAGAGATGGAGAGATAGAGATAGAGGGGGGGAAGTAAGGAGAAATATGGAGAAAGGGATAGAGATAGGAGTGAGATTAATTGGTAGGCCATTTAGCAAATGTTGTTTGTGCAATAAAGGTCTCAATGGATAAGTGATAGTTTCAAAATGTAGGGATCCAAACATGACTAAAAAAAAACCTTTGAATCAAGAAGATAATTAGGCCATGTTGCTCAATACATAGAGAGGGACAAAGGGAGTCATATAGATAAAGGGATATTTTGAGAGATAGAGAGGGATAGGGAGAGAGAGATTAATACTGTATTTTGAAATGAATGAAAGTGTGTTAGCTCTCTCTCTCTCTCTCTGCCACCCTCTCTCTTTGTCCCTCCCTCTCCCTCGTATCCCTATAAGTTGATGATAAGATAAATGATAAGTTAATGTGAAATAAATCACTAGAGTATTAAATTGAAAAGAAAGAAAGCCTTGTCCTTCCTATTAAATCTCCTTCATCTAATGAGTAAGTAAACAATTCTTCTTCTTTCTTCCCTTGTCTTCCTTAATGTCTTCTCTTAGATTTGAGAATAAACCATGTTTGTAAGTTTTAAGAATGTGAGTACATATTTTTTCCTTGGATAGAATTGTGTCCATGACTCTATCATCTTCATTCAAGTATTTTTACTGCAATATCAATCTTATCCATCTAGATATTCTAACTATCACCCATCAACTTGTACACAATATATTAAATTAACTATACTCTAAATGTTCTTTTATTTGTAGGCTCGAACATGTGTATTAATGGCGTAGTGAATGTCTTTCAATGCTAAGACATAACATATCGCACAAACATGTACCAAGTCAACTCACAATGGCTGGTGAAAAGGAGTAGGAAAAGAAACAACACTACTAAGGTATCAAGAAAATGTATTTAGGTAAGTATGAATGGAGTGTACTAAATGAGAGTTAAATACAATTTCATAGAAATAAGTGTAAGTGGGAGGAAATATAAATAGATAGGAATTAGGGCATGAACTAAACTTAGCACAAGAGTATGCCACTTGTTGATATGTAGTTGCAGTAAAGACATTTCATTTAAGTTTTCATACAAAGCTAAATGGAAAATTGTCATGTCCCCATTTTTGACGAGCATCAGAGTTCGTAAGATTGGCCTATCAGAAGACCCTCGTAGGCTGATAGAGGGGTTAGAGGGTCGTTTGGGAGCTTGGCTCAGCGTCAGATTGGCAGTTTTGATCAATTGGCTTTCGATTGGGCTCGATCGGAGACTTCTTGCAGAGTTGCTATTTTTAGCAGTTCCTGGCAGGCAGCGTGGGACCCCTACTATTTTTAGCAGTATGAGATTGGCGGCGTTCAGAATCACTTCAGTGTTCGTCAGCTTCAGACGGAACAGTCATCGGATGAGTAACGAGAGAAATATTAATATTTAATTGTATTAATTAAATATTAATTATTTAATGATTATAATATAAAGTTATAATTTTAAATTATAACTCAAGTGATTCTTCTTGAGGGGTGCACCCATCATCAGGAAAGGGGCCAGTTTGGCAATTAAAATTATTATAAAATATTTCACAGAGACTATTGAATTATTAAAAGATTAGAATGTGAATATTTTATTAAAACCCTATTTTTAAGGAAATCGCACTTTTCAACCTTATAGTGCATTTGCCTTGGGAATTGTGCCATTATGACATTTTATGAATTGAAAATTGACCAGTCTTTGACAGAGAACGGAGACCTTAGGGTTTGTGTTCAAAATTCTTGGAGAATGAGCCATCTCCATTGAATCAGTTCAGAGGGTGTGAGATATCACCCGATTTACTGCCAGTTGTGAGATTTCTTCATCCAGAAGAAATTACAGAGCTTACAGATATCATCCACCGTCAGAGTTTCACAGAATTTTCTTCATCAGGGTTTCAGAAAGTGTATCCATTCAGAAGACATTCATTTTATTTAGGCGTCCATATTCAGGAGAGCTGGAGAGTTTGAAGGAGCCGTACAAATTCATTTAATGCATGCAGCAGGTCGTACTTCTGTACCAGGGCCGTACCACCCATTTTGAGGCGTAGTTATTAAGGGAGCTTTTGCCAGGGGTTTGATTCAGAGAATATCTATTTAACTAAGGCGCATATTTTCATCTAATTGGGAGATCCACAGACTAGCCGTACCATCTAGTAATCATTTGCTGCTGATATCTGAGCCGTACTGCACAGTACCAGGCCGTACCAATCCTTTAGAAGGCGTGTTCTAGTTCTAGGGAAAAACGCCTAGCTTTCAGGCTATCATCCTTGATCAAAGTTGGCGCCAGGATACTGGGAAGCATTTGTGATTGTTTCAAAGAGGAGGAAGCATCATTTTATAGCAGCAGTACCATTTCAAGGCAATTACCAGCAAGTTGCAATCTTCAGGTTTTCATACAAAAATCATTGCTTTCCTATTGCATGCATTTGGATTCTTATTGTAATTGTTCCAGAAGAGATATATATATATTTTGGCGTCTATATTTCATCATTTCCAAGAGCTAGATAATTTTATAGAATTTATTCCTTATTTCCTTGCAAAATCGCCATCTTGCATTTTATGCTTAAAACCCTAGAAACGTCAAAAGAACCAAAACTTCAGAAAAACATCAGACAAACAGTCAGAGACAGAAATAGGGGAAACAAGGGGTTTCTACAAAAATGACACCATTATGCAAATTTCACCATTACAATAATTTAAATATAATTAAGATTCTATTTTAGTTCTTTAACAATAATCTTATAAAACTAAAAAAACAATGAACCAAAACAAAATATTAAAAATTAATATTTAAACACGTGACATTATTAGCCGATAGGCTATATATATGTGGGCACTCATGTTCAGAATTAAGACAAAAAAAAATTATCTCATGCCAATTTTTTTTTTTCAATCACCTAATTATATTATGTATGGTTATAAATGTATGGTGCGTAATCAATTTTACCTTGAAAGAAATTTTCAAAATGCCAAACTTTTACATATGAAAGAATTTAAGAGTACTTTTAAGTAAACGACTTTGTTTAATAGAAAGAAGTATTAAACAAGAATTTAAATACAAGACTACACAACATATAATTTACTTTTTGACATAACAACAAAATAATAGTAATCAATCTATATATTATTATGTAATATTAAGTAGAATTTAAATGATAGTTATTATCAATTACTAATTTAATTATATAATATTTAATAAAATTTAAATAATATATAGTATCAATTAATAAATTAAATATAATATATCATATATTATACTATATAAAACATAAATAATATGTATTATATAATATAATGTATAATATTAATATAAATATATATAATAAATATTATTATATATGACAGCTTTCAAAGCAGACAGCTCCATGACATATCATGAAAGAGTAATATTGAATATTCAATAAGCTATTTGAATTTGAGAAAAGATATATTAGAGCATAACTAATATAATATCTTTACAAATTTCTAGTAAAATAATAATATTTATTTTTACATTCACCTTAATAATTTTCTCATGTTTGGACTGAGCAGAGTCATAGACAGATTGATTGAAAGCTACTTATGACAGATGAAAAACAGGCAGCAACATAAATCTGGAAAGCAAACCAATTGCCAAAATATAACCAACCATAGAGCAGAATCCCATTTAAAACTCTTAAGCATAACTATAATTCGATATCATTTTTTTCGTTTTCCATTAATTGAAAATGCTTGCAATAATAAAAATGTGCAAAAAAACATATGTATCTGTTCTTCCAGAGCAATACATTCAAGAAAAAGTATTTTGAGTAACAAAAGCCATCCTCAAATACAAATTTCCTACATTAAGTCGTTACCAAAATGAATCAACTTACAAATCTGATTCATTTTCCTCCATCATAATACACCTGAATTAACATAAATTTTATATTTAACAGGAGACAGTGGCAATTTAAATTTTTTATAAGTGTGCAGGTTGAAAATAGGTCACTGTAAAAATGATTACAAACAACATCTGTGTGTGCCTTTGTGGATATTGCTGAGCCTGACATGGATAGATATGGGCGTACATACGTATATAGACGTATAAGATGAAACATCGGGGACTGGAACCCGTGATGCTTTTTAAAGTTTTGTCACCTGTCCAATGATACAGCAAACAATGAAGTGAATATGAATCCTTTAATATCCGATGTATCAATCTATCGGGAAAAAATGCAGATGACTGAGATTTTAGAGACATGCTGTGAATGATGCCGATTATTTTTTTCACGACAAAAGGGAAATTGACGAAAACAATTGACGTTAGTAAACAATTCAATTGTCTTGCATGATATTCAAACTATATGAACTGTCGATCATCAGAGTCAGGTTGGCTCTGTTCAAATAGGATACAACTTCGGCGTAAATTATATGTATCCATACATGTATTACATACATATACGTAATTATATACATGTATGTATATGTACATACATGTACATATATACATATGTAATTATATGTATATATTTATATAATATAAATATATATGTACAAATGATATATATAATTATGTATATGTTCATACATGTATATATACATATAATATATATGGTATGTACATAGATATAGTATATAATATATGTATGTTTATACTATATGTATGTTTCTGGTATGTACATGAATATATAATAAATGTACGTATATATGTATATATATCTATTGTATGTACATGTGTCTAGTCGTGGAAACCTACTCTGTGAAAACCAAGATCAACATGAATAAATATAATTGTAGAAAGATGGATAATCAACCATGTCACTAATTGGGCACAACTTTGAAGACTTTCTAATATTTGGTCTCACTAAATGTTTCAAGTTTAAACATTGTGAAAGCACGTTGTAGGTTATGCGCCTATAAAATGGCGACAAAATATTATTATATGCTGGCCCTGTAAGTTGGAGTTACATCAACAATCCAAAGTCTGGACAAATATATAGATCCCTCTCAAATTCCTTGTCTTGAAACTTGACTAACTAATGTTTGGATTCATATTAGCACCCTTTATGGTGATTGAATCTAGGATAAATAAATAGTTACTAAAATTCATTAAAGTTTTTTTATGCAATGTAACATAACCAGAGAATAGTCTACAAGAAGATATGAAAAACAGCTCAGAAACAGAATACCACTTATCACAGTAGTGTAATAACCAATAAGTTAAAGGTATTTAACGGGACCGGAAATTCAAATGTCTTGCTAGATAATGTGCAATGCATCTAGGAAAAATAGAATGATAACTAGAGATGAGGGATGATAAATTAAAAACATGTTCATTTCAATTAATAAAATGAGAAATGTGCACAAAGTCAAGAGTAAAGGGGATGTTCCTGGATAGACCACATTATTTAATGTATAAGGAGAATTCTAGTTTAAAATTTGTGCAAGCATAAAGCATCTTCGGGTGATTTTTCTCTAAGGTATATTCTCAGCTCGCCCTGCAAAAACTTTCATTGAAACAAGAAAAGAAAAGTCCACGTGCAGAAAGCCAAAAAAGCCTCTTAACAGACATCCATAAGCATGACACTTCATCGAAAGAGATGATTACAATAACTTACTCTATAATTAAGATAGCTCAAAACTTTGTCGCCTGGTTGAAAATCTTGTACCCCTGGTCCCACTTTGACAACCTCACCAGCAACATCAGATGCTGCACAAGACACCCAAACACAAATATTCTGTTGAAGAAATATCTCAATCTCATTTTTATATCATATTCCGTTTGTAATGACTGTGAAATGAAAGAGCAATAAACAAAGCTAAATTGGATGAATACAACTCTATACTTCCTAGAAGATAACTCCAGATTACATTACATAAGGGATATTTCTGAATTGAGTAAATTAGAATCCCACACAACTAATCAAGCATGTCAAGTAGATACTCACATCCAAAATGAAATTCAATCACAGGCCCAAAAAACACATAACAATGGTTTGAATATACTATCACACATATTATGTGTCATTCTGATAATTTTTTTGCAATATTATGTAATTCATATATTAGATTGGGATGATCTAGGACTGATTGGTGTTGGAACAATGTATCATACTGTGTTTTATGTCCTAAGTGTTAGCAGATGTGGAGGTGAACTTGTGGCACATCAGATAACTGTCATAGCAATCTTGCATGTATAGTTGGGCGTGTCTATATATCAAGCCATAAAAATAACTTGTGAAGTATAAACACCGCATGCATAAATAATGCCGGCAATTGGATTAAACTCTTCTGTGTTCTTACATAGTTTTGCACTTTACTCTTATGAAATTTTCTGTAGGTATCAGAGAAATCATAAGGGTTAATTAAGTCATGCTCTACACATTAAGACATTCCAAAATAACTATTATTATTATTGCTTGCTACTATACTCTCTAATTTTTGGCATGTTGTTGTAGTAACTTTCTAGTGTACTTATTACATTGATTCAATGCTTTTGTGCCTTCTGTAACAGAACTTCAGGACGACCATTCAAAAGTTTCTAGCTCTTGAAGTAGATAACATAACTGACTTTAAAAACAAATGATTTAAACATTTTTTCATTACTTTTGAATGTTATACGGGCCATACCATCACCTCTGCTACTGAGGATTTTTCTTCTCATGGATTTCTGCACCGTCCTTTTGTAGAGACCGCTGTGTCTGTATGCAATCACAAACTGCAACAAAAATCCTTATGCTTATGTTCTACACTTGTGGATTGACAGTTTAAGATTTAAAATACAGAGCATATCTCAAGGCACTACCTTCCTTAGTTTGAGTTTTATTTTTCTTGCAGCACAGCATTTTTTGTGACAATTAGCATATAAGCAGTCCGTGAAAATAGGTTGAGGAAGTAGGTGTAATGACCCTGCTAAATTCTGACCTCAAAGTGCTGATTGAAGACTCAAGGAATTTCATCAAACAATTCACATACAAACTTCCAGCTTGCTGGTTGTGTGATCAGACTGATATAAATGCTTGTAGATAATATCAAAGCACTCCAAATGTTTGGAAATCAAAACTATAATGCATAAACTATACCCTAGATGCATGAATGACTTAATTTCATCATTTACAATGCTCATATATGATTTCTAAATGCAAAATATGCACCTACAGCCAACTGGTAATTTTAACAAACAGTTGGTATGCAACTAGTATGCTGATAATAATATCTACAGCCACTTGACATTATGTCAAATAGTTGGCATACATATTTATATCATATTCAAATGAACATTACAACCATGTAAGACTTCCCAAAGATGATGTCTTATTGAAATGCAATCGTCTACACTAGATATCATAAGAATGCCAAGACTCTTGGCTTACATTTTATGGATTCAATTGCAATGCCAAATCTGATATACACAATAATCATCTACAGCTGCAACACTATCAATTCTATGTGCAATACAAAATCTGACTTCAATGTTCACCTACAGCAGCTCAATAAAATGCACCTATGTAATCATGACAATGCATGTAAATCACAAAGGAACCTGATATATCAGATCGCCATATGCCATTGATGAAGAGGCAAGCAATATCACATGAAATGATGATCTCATAAGCCCAAATTGAATTTCTGAAGCAGCCGCCCCTGTTCTTGCCTGGCAATGTTTTAGAAAATAAATACAGCCTCTAAACTCCTCGAATTTGTCCTTGAAATGATTGTCGCGGCGATAGCAATTGAATGCAACAATACCCAGAACCAAAAGACACCTCTAAGTGAAGATATGAACAAAAATATGTTTCCAATGATGCCCCAGCAGCAGTATATCAGACTTCTAAATAAATTTTAGATGCTGCAAATCACCTTCAAAATGCATGAAACATCATCTCCATTCACTATAGAATCTAGTGATGCAACCTTCTTGGAGAATCAATGCCAAATGAAGAAGATGTAAGCAAAATCGTGGCTTCAACTAGCTGGTATGATGTACTGTAAATTTATATCAGAATTCTGGAAATGACTGAATGACCTCCTCAATGCAAATTCGTTGAAAACTATGAACTCCAAAATGTCTCCAAAGCAAACACTAATCAATATCATACAAAACTTGGCCAAAGGCCACAAAGTTTTAACCAATGAAGCACAAATGAAAGTCTGAAGTAACTTTCTCCCAGCTGCAATAATTCAAGTGATATTTCACACCCTCAAAATTGCCTACCATTTGAGAGTTTTCGTTCTCAATGGCCAAAGACAACTGCAAAAACCCTAGGCTCCACAACCATCAAACATCAACATCAACATCAACAACAAATTTGGATGATTGATGTCTATTTATACTTTTTCCTCAAGAGGTTGGCCTCCTTCTAGAACTTTCCCAAGTCACCTTCTAGAAGGGATATTATTTTATTTTATTATTTTATTATTTTGCACTTTATAATAAAATAATTATTCATAACATAAAGTGCAAACATAACATTACTTTATAACATGAGGTTTCTAAAAATAGAAACATATTAAGAAATCATTAGAACACCTCCATATGAAGACTGAATCACAAAACGAGCCAACCAATCAACTGGGTATTTGTCAAACGATCCTCTTATCAAGCTCCATTAGCCTACGAGGATCAGGAATAGGCTAATTCCTCCAAAATCCATTGCTCATGAAAAAGGGGACATTACAGTCCGCCCTCCCTGAAATTGCTTGTCCCCAAGCAATTTCAGCAACAGGTACAACTCTTCTCCACCTGGATCCCAAGTGAAAATCTGTGTAATGCCCCAAACATCACCAAGCAGCTCTTGTAGCACTAGCACAACCTGTTGAATCAACTCAATAGCTGATGTAAACCATGCCAAATATGAATGTACAATGAAAACCCAAGTAGGACAACTATCAATCAATGAAGAATCAAAAAAGATTAAATCACCAACCAACAAGTAGATAGCTGCCCTATCATATGACATAGGTAATAAATCCAAAGATAAGTTGTAGATGCCTTCATTACCCTCCAAGAACAACTCTTGAGTGGCTGATCCACTAAGAGTGTCATCACCAACAACATCATCCTCCACAAAAGAGTGATCAACCTCCACACAACATGAAGAAACCTCAAATAACCTCAAATTGTACCAAGTCCTTCGTTTTCCCAAACTTATCATCTTTATCACTAACATTAGAACATAGGACAGAATTATCCTTCATTTGAATGAGGAGTCTTCTAATGTGATCTATTCCTTTTTGTCTTGCCATGTTGGAAAGATTGACTTTTTCTTTCACATCGTGAAGATTTTCCCTTGCATTTGCAGCTACTAATCTAGCCTTCTTGGCCTCTCTCAACCATTCTTCATTCAACATTTCGGACCTTTGATCTCTTCAATGCCAAAGTACACAAAATCAGTCCTCTTGATATCTTCATGTCCACTAATGAGTGTAGGGCTGCCATCAAAAGATGATATCATATCACTTACTTGTTCATGATCACAAGTTTCTTTTTCATAAAAATGATGAGGCACCATATTGCTGTCCTCAAACCAATTTGTGATGACATCATGCCATTGTAAAATACCTCCATCATCATGTGAAGACAAAACACTAGTGGCTGCTCCACTAAGTAGAGGATCAAATTCCACATCCTCCTTAACATCTTGTGCCTCCAATAGACTTCCATATGAATGAACAACATTAATTGAACTACTATCATGAGAAGAAGAAACAATGCTAAACTCACCTATTGAAGCATCACAAGAAACCATTTCCTCATGAGGCTGCTCCAAAACCAATGGTTTGTCTTCAAACATTACTTGTTCCTCTTCAACTTTGAAGTCATCCGGAAGTGTCATGTTCCCATTTTCTTCCTCTATGTTGGTCTAATTTTTATTCTCCATAGGATCAACTTGTTGTGACCTTTTCACACATCGCCTCATTCAAATGGGGACCCCTAATTTTTGCTCCATTCTGGTCTTTTGGCTTTGGTTTCTCTCTCTCTCTCTCTCTCTCTCTCTCTCTCTCTCTCTCTCTCTTTTCCATGGTTTGCCTTCCGAGATGTCTCCACCTTTGAGCTTAAACGTGAATTTGCCCGAGTCTAAAGGAATTAGGGTTTCCACCTTTCCAGCGAATTTGAGGTCAAGTGAAGTAAATGAATTGAAAATTGAGACTAACATTGATGTCAGTGTGCTTCCGGCAGGATTCCACTGAAGTTTCGTCAAATTCCGGTAACTTACTATTTTTAGTAAGTGTGCAATTCTGGGCACTCCGTCAGAGTTTTTGAAATTCCAATAGTCACACTGTATTCAGAGCACATCAAGCTGCCCACTGGCAAAATATGAGCTGAAACAGACAACTTAATACTTTTAGCAAGGCCAGCTTCCGGAGCAAATTTCAGGCCTAGATGCAGAGTTTTTCTTTGCATGTCTGGAGATTCATTCGGGGTTTTTCGAGACCTTTGCAATGATGTAACATGCAAAGTGAGGCGACAAGTTTTAGAGTTCAGTTTTCCGAGGCTATTTTTAGCGTTTGCATGTCAGAGTTTTCTTTGCATGTCCGCATATTCCTTATGGGTTTTTCGAGAGCTTCGCAGTGATATGACATGCAAATGGAGATGGTCAATCAGTAAGGAACTTACTATTTTTAGCAGGTGTGTCCCGGCAGCCGCCTCCTAGCACTTCAAAATCACGAGCTGATCGCAATGCAGCAAAAACGAGGACAAACAAAGATCATTTGATACGCGTGCAGAGCAAATTAGGGTTTCTAGCTTCGGGACCTGAAAAGAAGGGTAAAAAGTCAGAATTTTCAAAAACCGGTGTAAACCACCGCGATCAGCATCCTTCAGGCTATCTGCTGGAAAATTTTGAAAACAAACGGAACACTTACTATTTATAGTAAGTCGTTTTGGAAACAGGCTAAAAATAGCAAATCAGATGCATGCGCCGATGTCAGCAGGAAGGTCACGTGGTGAGGAGCACGTCATTCAAATTTCAAATCAATCGAAACTATGGAGGTATCAAAAGCAAGCAGTTTCTATAAATAGCAGATCACCTTCAGAAATGGGCTAAAAATAGCAAGCCGACTAAAAATAGCAGTGTCAACAGGGTAACAGGGTCGTGAGGATGCAGTGTTTAAAATTTCAAATCATTCTGAGCTTCAGAGATGCAAGAATTAAAGGACTTACTATAAATAGCAGGACATGGAGAGGCTGGCAGAGGTCAGGAAAAAATGGCTAAGTATTGGACTTCATCCTGCAGCTACCTGAAAATGCGCCCTCAAGCACCAGATGCCAAAAATTTTCTAACTCAGGTGTTTCATCCTGCAGCCATGGCAAAATGCGCCCAAGTTGATGAAGATGTGATAAAAAAAATTCTAAGTATGAAAACTCGTCCTCCTGCCTAGCCAAAATGCGCCCAAGGAGAGCTGGTGAAAGTTGAAAAAAAATTCTAAGTATAAAGATCCACCTCCTATAGTAAAATGCACCCATGCAACAAAAGGTCAAGGAAAATCAACATGTTTCATCCTCCTCACCCATCAAAATGCGCCCACCTTGAGAGAGTTGATAGCAAAAATTGGCTAAGGCATGAGTTTTATCCTCCACCACCCCCTAAATGCGCCCATCCTGCACATAGGTGGAAATGCGCCCAAAAAGCAAGTAAGTCAAAGTGGTCAACAACTTTCATCCTCCTACCTATGCAAAATGCGCCCAAAAGCAGGCATGTAAAGACAAAAACAAAGAAGTTTAAGAGTCACATGCTAGGCGTTGCAAGTCTCATCCTTCATGCATAGTAACATGCACCCACCTCCAAGCATGGCATGCAAGATATTTTCTAAGTGTTAAATTCGTCCTTCACACATGCTCAAATGTGCCCAAGAAGGATGGCAAGTCAACAAAGTTTGTCTTCCTTACATGCCTAAATGCGCCCAAATGGGGCCATGTGAAGACGAAAACAGGGAAGTCCAAGAGTCATCCTTCATGTATGCAAAAATGCACCCAAGTTGAAGATAGTAAAAGTGAATGTAGGGTGGTGAATAAGGTAAAGGGTGAAGTGAAATACTCCAAAGCGTGGTCAAAACAAGGCAAATGCTAGGCGTGGTTTTATTCTTCTTCAAGTATGCTATGCGCCGAGGGTGGTGAAATAAAATACAAGATGGTGTTGATGAATATTGCTAAGGCGTTGGAGTTTCAAATGAAAATATCTTTCAGGCGTGAAATAAAATGAAAGGTGATGAATAAAATATAACATGTTGGGCGTGATGTGTTTTGAAAGAAAATTTTCTAAGATGAATGGATAAATTTTTCTCGCAGGCAAGATGGATGAAGTTGAAAAAAAAATTCTCTAAGGCAAAATTATCAAAGTGATTCAAAAATTTTCTAAGGCAAAGTATTTTCTTCCTTAGAAAATACGCCTAGACTCTGGAGGTGATGAATTTTCCTGAAGCACGAGCAAACTTTTCAGAGATGAAGTCAGAATGTCGGCATTGCAGGATGGATTTAAAAATTTCTCAAGTTTGAGCAACAGGATGTTCACAGAAGTGAAGAATGGGTTAAAATTGATTGAATAATATTTTTCTAAGGTTCATCGCGTTTCAGGGAAAATTTTCTTCTAGGTACTAGACATTTGTGATGATGAATGGATTTCCATGTCTTCCGCACTTTGCCGAGGCCATCAATATGAAGAATTTAATCAGTGCTCAAATTGTGAAATTTTCCCAAAGGAAAATTTAAAATCTTCTAAGGCAAATTTGAGTAAAATGATTTTTGAAAGGAAAATGCTTCGAACGATGAATTCAAAATGAATTGCCTAGATGATTTTAATCCAGTTCTTCACAGATAAATTTTCCAGAGCCAAAGAGAAGTAAAATTCGAATTCAAATGACAGAGCTCCGGCTGGTGAATTAAAAGATGAATTTAAATTAAAAAAATTTTGAAAGTAAATTTGAAATGTGGCAGTCAAAGTTGAACTTCTAGAAGATTGAGATTCTTAGACAAGTGTCAGAAATGCCAGAGGAGGGAAATTCAAATGAAGTAGTGGAAATTTAATTCACTGGCTAAACTTAGCTTCTTCTAGAAGTCGATTTTTGCTATAAGAGCTGAGAAGTTTTCCATTTCTCCTCACCAGCTTAAGGGATTCGATTTGCTCTGAGTGTGATATTGCAGTGAGTTGTTGAAGACTAAAGTGCCGAAGAAGTTCGAATTTTTTGTAGCTGCAATTGTTGAAGAGGCCGAAATTTTGCTAAGAATGAAGGTTGCTGAGTGAAAGGCGTTGGAAGTTCCTGAGACTGAAGTTCGAATTTGCTGAAGGTTGATTGAAGAAATTTCGACTTGAAGATCATATTGCTGAAGCTAAGAAGGACGACTTGAAGTAAGTTGCTGAAGGAAATTTCAAAGAGTATATTGCTAAGGAAGTGCGCACTTGCTAAGTTATTTGTTGATTGAAGAAGTGCAAATTTACGAGAGCGAAGTCACTAAAATCTGCAGTTGCTGAGTGTGAAGTGAAGTTGTTGAAGCTTGCTTAGAAATTTGTATCTAAGTGATTGAGGCTCGAATTTGTTGAAGAGAAGCTGAGGTTTGAAAACGAGAAATGATATTGCAGCTTCTCAAATTCTTGAAGTCGACTGGCAGCCCCTACACAATATTTTATTTATTTTCTAAATTAATTTGCTCATGGATATTTATTGTTTTGCAGATGGCTGAGGCAAGGGCAACTGGCAAAGATAACAGTGGTGCATCCAGGCAAGCAGTTATCAAGAAACTGAGCAAGACATTTATGCCAGAGTTGAAGTTCATTTCGAAGTTGGGCAAGTTGACTGATACCAACTTGGGCTCCGTCAACCTAGAGACTTTCA
>VDFB02119500.1:73130-128707 GCA_007258455.2 Sequoia sempervirens | reverse complement strand
TTGAATTTCAATATGTAATCGAATATGTAATGTCAAATGTGAACTTAGAAGTTGGAACTATGATTATGAAATTTGAAGTATGGACTCTTTGACTCTTTGACACAATGTGACAATGGCATTTGGATTTGAATTTTCAATTTTGTGTATTTAAACTTAAAGTTATGTTCATTCTTAAACTTTACTACTGCTATTGTTTTGAAAGTTCAATGTCATTATGGCATCTCCAAGTACCCCCGTCTCCTATTTTAAAAAAATGTCGTATTGGTACCGGTACCAGTCTCTCGTACCAGTACTAGTACCAATCTCGCAGCAACTATGATATTTCCCAATGTGGCATTCAAGTTAGAAAATCTAACATTAAAATAACTTGAAGTCATCACACTAGGCATTGGGGTCCAAAAAGGCATAATATAAAATCACTTAGGTGATCAACTTGCCAAAACAGGCTCCAAGAATGCTAGACACAATTGCATATTTTGCCCTATTAGAAATAGACACTGAAAGTTTATTGTTGAACTGCTGTTAAAAATAACACTGCCAAAAATAACACTTACCAAAAATAGCATACTGCTAAAAATAGTGACTCCAAACTTTGTTAGAGCACAAATTGGGCAGCTGTCACAACTTACTAAAAATAGTAAGTCCGGAAAATCCATTTGACGCAAAATGAATGTTACATACACCATTCTAAAACCCTTTGAAAATTTACAAGGACCTAGAAATCCCATTGCCAAACTCTGCATGCAATTCCCTAAAAGCGTAGAAGAAACCTCCTAGAAAAAAAGGAAACCCTAATTTCACTTCCGTCTAGCCTACAGGCCTTCGGGATAGGCTAACAGTCATCTGATGAAACTGCTGTTGAGAAGGGGACATTACAGACTGGCTCTCCCATGATACTTTGTTATCATTCTTTGGGAGTTTGCTTCTGTTTTCCTGCACATAGTTACTGTTTTTCTTCTCCCTTTGCAATATATTGATTTCTTTGATAAGCTATGGATTGGTCTGTGACATGCAGCAGCTTAAATGCCCTTTAATATTCATTTTTGCAAGCACTTTTTTGAATTTTTTTGCAGTTTCTTTGGAATGCTGTAAGGATTTTTGGGTCTAATTTTCATGCCTTGTGTTTCAAGCTAAGTTACCGAATTGGAGATGCGGGTATGGAGTGCGAGAATGCAGATTTACCCGATACCGGTATGCCGATCCTGACAAAATTTTTGGGTGTGGAGTGCGGTTTGGAGTGCATTAGTACATAAAACATATAAAAATCATAAATATAGACATATTTGCAGCCTAAAAAGTAAAAATAACTAATAAGAAATTTAAAATTAAATATATAAAATAATAATTAGATTTATATTTATTATTCTAAGATTTAAACTTTAAAGTTTAAACTTTAAAATTGAATTAAATTAAAATACTAATATAAATTTAATTATTTATATATAATAAAATTATAAATGTAAAATGTTTAAATTTTTAATAATAAATAATAAATATTTATTAAAACTTGATACTAAATAAATAAAATAAAACAATATTAAAATTAACAAGGTAAACTATTATAAAGTTATAATAGATAAAATTAAACTCAAATTTTTAAGTCATGACCTTCTCCATGAAGAAGCTGGCGGACCGAAGACCTTTTCCACACTTAATGGCGGATAAAACCCTATCACATAAAATACGAAATGAGTGCACGGTTCTCCTTAGCGACCCTCACAGAATGCATCTGACTTTAAATGCATTTCTTCCACCAGCTAGCGTGCCTTTCTCCTCAAAATTAGCGAAATAACGGACAAAACAGTACGGCAAGTGGAAAAAAATGAAATAAAGTTAAGTTATTTGGCACGACCATTCACGAAATCCACATAAACTTTTCGTAAACTACTTGAATCAGCTTCAAAGCGCCGCGTCCCGCGAACAAAGCTTGGCGAGGTCCGGAAATTTTTTTTGTAAAATCATTAAGAGCGTTTTTTTGCGAAAAGCGGAACCACGGCGAATCATGCGGGGTTTCCATGCATTATCCGTTTTGGTATGTACACCCGTGCAGGAATCAGCAGGGTAAGGGCGATTCGGTAACATAGGTTTCAAGCCACCAAATTTTTTGGAAGAGAAAAATTGTTTAGTATCATGTAGATGTTTATTGAAATCAGTAGATTGGTATGTTGACTTCCACCTGTGCTGGATGTTTCATCCCTCACTCAGTCCATTCTTTATTCTAATTGAATTTTTCTGCTAGGGGCCATCTTTTTATCATTGTTAATTGTATATTCAATTCCCTTGTTTGTTAGGTTTGTGCAATTCTTGATTCTAATGCTGTGTAAGATTTATTGTAGTTGTAATTCCTCCTTATTATGATGATAATTTTAATTAGAACGCTTAAATAGTCTTCTGTTAAAGACCTTGTATGTGGGCTTGTATTTCTTTGGCCATTTTCAACATCTTATTAGAGACTACTATATCTCTGCTTTCCACATTGTCTGTTCTGTATTCAATTAGCATTGATCTAAAGCTTCTTCTTACTAGTTTGTATTTCTCCACAATTGCTCTAATACTGTGCTTCAGTTTTCAATATATATGATAATGTTTGTTTGATGTGTATTGTTTTAAAATTTCTTATCCTAACTGATTTCTATCATAGGTTACATACATTTAACTTTGGCATCTATCATAATAATACAATTTTCATAGCCTATTAAATTTTGAGTAGAGAAAACAGAATACGTTTTATTGTGGCTATGGTGTGATGGTGTAGAGTAAGTGATAGTTCAGAAAATAAACGATTGCTCTGTGAATTTTTTTTACATAAATTTCCAGAGTTTTGTTTTCATGCCAGAACCAAGGTCGGTTGTATTGTGTTTGTAATGGCCTTGAATTATGAAAATGAGCTGATTTTTCCACTTAGCTTTATTGCCTCGTGTATGAGTGATGCACCGATGAACAGAAGATGGTGTTGCTGTGACTAAGATTGTAGCTTGTCAAAAACACCAACAAAAATGAATTTTGCACATGGCCTTGTTTGTAGAGAAAAATGACACAGCAAAATGCCAAAGAAGAAAATATCTCTTCTGATATTTTTTATTATTGTAATTGCTTCTTTATAGTTTTTTTTCACTGTAGTTATGACAAATGCTAAGTGGCCTTTCCAGAATAAGGATTTTTATTGATATTTCATGGCAGAATGGAGGTGGCCTTGCTGAGTATGCTGTTGCACCTGTCAAGACCACTGTGAAGAGACCTCCAGGGGTTTCTGTTGAAAGCGGTGCTAGCCTGCCTATAGCTGGTCTCACTGCATTGCAATCAATTCGGGATTCTGCAGGTGTTAAACTGGATGGTACAGAAAAGGAAGTTAATCTACTTATCACAGCAGCTTCAGGTGGGGTTGGACAATATGCTGTCCAGGTAATATTTTTTGTTTTAAGCAATGGTTCAGTATACTTTATTATACATGAATGAAGTTGAGTTTAAGTTTATGCAGAGAGCTAAGAGATCTTAGATGCACATTTGACATTCAGATAGCAAAACTTGGCGGAGCACATGTTACTGCAACATGTGGAGCTCGAAATATAAACCTTGTTAAAGAATTAGGAGCTGATGAAGTATTAGACTACAAAACACCAGAAGGTGCTGCTTTGAAGAGTCCGTCAGGGCGCAAGTATGATGCTGTGATTCACTGTGCTTCCCATATGCCATGGTCCACATTCCAACCACATCTTAGTCCTAATGGCAAAGTGATTGACCTTACTCCCAATTTCATGACATTCGCTACCTTTCTTACAAAGAAACTGACTTTTTCCGGCCAGCAAATTGTGCCATTTATTATGTCACCAAAGGGCGATGATTTGGCATACATGGCTAACTTGGTGGAGGAGGGAAAGATAAAAACTATCATTGACTCAACGTACCCCCTGCACAAGGCAGAGGACGCATGGGCAAAGATAATGGATGGTCATGCCACAGGAAAGATAGTGGTAACATTTGAAGAGTAGTTATTGGGATTTGTTAACTGTTCACTTGTACAGATCCGTATCATGTTTTTATTACCTTCATTAAAAGTACATAGGAATTGTGTAGATTTGTGTAAAATAATTGACAAGAAAAGTTAAGATGGTAGTACTACTTGATTTGTAAGTTGTGCTCGGTTATATTTACGTCATTTGTTAATATTACTGAATTTCTCCACGCTTCTGGGTATTCTATGTAATCTGGTCTTCGTGAGCATCTTTAACATTTTAATGTTTAAGCTTCTTTAATGGTTACTATATATTCTGCTTTGCATGTGGTTCATAGTTTTCATGTTTCCACCTTGGGGGATTGCAAGTCTGCTGGTTTTCGCCTCTGCTGTAAGGTCCTTAAGTTGCTCTCCTTTTCCACTAGAGTGCTTTGCTAAATCATATTTGTACATATGTTTTTATTCCATGGGAATTTTAAAAATGCTTTTGTTAACTATTTATTTACTTTGTGAATTTTATTTCAACTCAGTAATATTTAAAGACATTGAAGTAGGCAGTGAATTCTTTTAATTATTTATTTTCCGCATTCATAGCTGGCTATTTAAATTTTTCCTAAATTAAGTATTATTAGTCCCGGCCATGGCAGGGATTCTATTGCGATCCGTAAGTTTGAAATAAAGTCAACCAACCAATCATTATGATTGTATTTTTCTTCTTCTAAAGTTTTGTTAATATTTTTTAATATTCATATTAAAAAAATTGTGGCCTATATTGAATGAAGTTGACAATTTGAGGTCTCATATCTATTTTTCATAAATTTTAATTACTTTCTTACAAAGACCAATGAATGCAAAGCATTTTTTTCATTGCTTTTCTGTTAAAGTTTAAATTTGTCCAATAAATTCCATGTCTTCAAATGTTGGCTTTTTCAAATGACATTTTTTTTGGGTGAGGTAGGGACATTTAGCAAATTGTAAGGTGGAGATTCATTGGAAGGCTGATATACAAGTTAAAAAAGATTCCCATAATTAATACCCAGCTCAACTTAGAATAAAAATTAGCATGCTGCCATTTAGTACAAATCATTTTATATAATATCGGAAAGGAAGTATGAATATTTCCGACCGTACAAAATCTTCCATTGAGAAGTTGTATGAATGCTGTTCATTCACGTTGATTCAGACACACGATTTATTTCAAATGTTGAAGTTTTTAAATCTGTATATTTGGTAACAGTGTGGACTTCATTATCAACCTGTAAATTTGCAGACAAATAGTAAATTCAAGCTGCTTGAGCAAATCGTTGTGATCCACTCCCTCAAGTCCTTACGAAATGATAGTTGCCGGCGGTTTATCAATAGATTCCACTGTTGATCTATCGATACACCTTGTTGAAGCTGTAAAAAAAACCATAAGGGCATGGCTTAGAAGTTAATGTAGTCTCTAATACTTGTGACAGCACTAAGTAGCAGAGACGACGCCTATAATACTTAGCCAAAACTATGGCCATCTTTGAAAGGAATTAATTTCAATGAACATTGTTAGTTGTCTGTTAGAAGGTAGTTGTAGAGATTAGTTATTTGATTAGTTGGATTCAGTTTAGAATCTTATTGTATAATTGTGCAAATGAATATTAATAAGAGTTTTATGTGCGTGCTCTTCAATTTTGTGTGTTGATATGTGAATCATCATTAGAATTTTGTTTGTAATTTATTAATACCTTCATTTGGTATCAGAGCACCAGAAAAGAGAATAATTTGTGTGTGAAGGAATGAATCTTGGTCGTGATACTAAGAGAATAATTTTTGGGCAAGTCGTGAGGGTATAATCAAAGCCCTTATATTTATTGAGAGCAAACTGCTGTCTGTGGTCGCTGGTGCCCATGTCTCGTGTGGAGGGTCATAGTTTGTGACAAGAAGTCGAGTCGCCGTTTACATACAGAATAATATCGTTGGATGTGAGGCCTTGGAAAAGACCATAGTATTCTCTAATTGAGTATTCACAGGAGTGCAAGGTATTGCCGTGTAAGCTGTGGCAAATCGCCAAAATCATATTGCAGTTGAGGAAACCCCCACATAATACAAAGGATGATCGTTATTTTATGGACAAGGACAAAGCCGTTGCAGATGCCATAAGTTGTTGAAGAGTTAGCTGCTACCAGACAAGTTTAATCTGCAGACAAAAGTAGATTTCCCAGGCCGCCGTGTAAGGAGGAATCAAGGGTTTGTTGTGTGAACCCAAGCACGAAGAGATTAATCGTAGAAAGGTCGCCATTTTTTGTCAGTTTGTAGCCAACCCGCCGTTGTCAAACGGAATCGCAACACCTTCAATAGCAACCATAATGTAATGTTTTTAAAGGCCGCTCATTCAAGAATGTACTAGAAGAGTTCTTTTTTTACACAATGGGGGGATTTAGGGAATTTACTAGAAGAATTTTTTCTTTTCCTACACTAGTGGTGAAGATTTAGGGAATTTACTAGAAGAATTTTTTCTTTTTCTACACTAGTGGTGAAGATTTAGGGAACTTAGTAAAAGAATTTGAAAAATTTACTAGAGAAAGCTTGTGTAGGAGAGAGCGCGTATATTTTGAACAAGAATGTAGATTAGGTGGAGCAACATTTGGAAGAGCTAGTGTGCCTAGAGACTTTGGACAATGGAAGGCCATTGGTAGCATGTCGTGGATATTCCATCTTCGAAGGCTCTCCACTATTATGCTGGTAAAATCCTAGTACCCTCCAAAGAAGCTACCTAATAATGGCAATGTCATTGTAATTGCAGGATACACATATAAGATACATGAATTAACATTAAAGATGAGCAAGCAATATTAGGGTATACATTGCATGAGCCCATTGGTGGTGTTCATAAGATGATATCGTGGAATTTGCCTAGTCTATAACTAATAATAAATATGAATGTGGTGTATTTGTTTATGTTTTGATCCTTGACTATTTTTGCTTGCCCGGGTTTGTGTACTCTTTTATATTGGCTAGGATATTATTTGTCTTTTGTCTTTTGATGTTGTAGTCTTTAATACTTCTCATGTAAGCATATCAACAAAAAATGTAATTTTTCTTTTTCTTTTACTTGAGATAGGCATATCAATTTTCATGTGTAAGAATATAAGTGGTGACGTTGAGTTGTAGCCACCATGGAGAATGGAGAAACAATGCAAAATAATAGTCTTTATTACTTCTCATGGAAACATATGAACAAAACCAATAATACATTTTTTTTTTCTTTTACTTGAGATAGGTATATCAACTTTCATGTGTAAGAATATAAGTGGTGACGTTGAGTTGTAGCCACCACAGAGAATGGAGAAACAACAATGCAAAATAAGAAACAGTCTCAACTCTTCTTCATTAGGATTAGAAACATCATCAAAAATTGCAAAATCAATCATAAAACTCTAGGAAAATTAGAAACATGATGATGCATCCATGAGTTGCCTAATATTAAAAGTAAACTTGTCCCCTCAAAGGCTCAAATTGTAACAATTGACCCTTAATTATTATTTTTTCTCTTACAACCACCAACTTAATCAATCGAGCATCTTTCAACTAATCTAGAAGTGCTACTTCATAGCTTCTCCATTCTTTGTGGTGGTTACAACTCAACGTCACCACTTATATTCTTACACATGAAAGTGGTAAGCTCCCAAGGTTAGGGTCATTCCTAGACTTGGACCTAAATCTCAAGGGTTCATTTGTGATGACCTTGCCTATATATCCTCTTTTGGGAATCAAAGTCTTTGTAGTTCGTATGCTATTGGTAGAGAGAGTTCATTCTCTTCGCTTGTATGAGATATTTGACCTAAGCTTTTAACTCATGATTGTTAATTAAGCATATGCTTTTAATTTAGTCTAGTTACATTATAATGATAACAAATTGTCATTAAGTATTTGGCTCCATACCAACCAATACCAAACAATACCATTCATTAGTGTACAAAGACACACCAGATCACACATGGTCATATCATTTCATAGTCCCAAGTTAACACAATGATTCACTCAAACATACATCCCTCATACACGAGATGACTAGTCCACACACATCACAAATACAATAGTGACTAGTTTATACACGCATTACAAGTACAACAATCACTATCTCATACCCACGTCATAGATACAATACTGACTAGCTTATACACACATCACAAGTACGATGACAACTAGCTCAAGCATACATCACATATATCCAGTGTGTACAACCCACACACACATCACATATTTACATAAATAATAATTAGCACCACGAAAGTGGATGCAACCTATTGTATGCATCATCCCACTATTTGGTTTACTAACACATAAGTCTGTAAGCATACCTCATATGGAAAAGGAATGTTGGTGCATCCCATACTACATCATGGGTCCCATCTTTTCCCCAATCAATATGTGTTAGTGTTAGATACAAGGTTAGTCCAAACCTTGGGTAATTTAACTAAGTCCCAATATTTTTAGACAACAAAACTTATCAACCTACACCTACTATAAGCACATTGTGAGGGTACACCCTATGTTTAATAAAGTAACATGGTTTACATACAAATGAATTGATAGAGATGAAGTAAAAGGCAATTGTATATAAAAAATAGTTAATAATCATAACAACTTTGAAAAATAGACTATGTATAATAGGATCAACCAACTTTTACCATAATTCTCCAAGGTTCATCAACATTCTATACACAAATTTAGAATGAAGAATTTGAATGCTAAACACACTCTCTACAAATCATCTAAGATTTAGCTCAATCTAGCTCATAACGAAATAATCATATCCTTAATAAAAGATCATTAGAACAATAAACTACACTTCCTGTATAAATGAAGTTCACTTTATCTAAGATCCTTTATATAATAATAATATCCTTTATCTAAGATTTACCAACTTTGAAAAATAGTTAATAATCATAACAACTTTGAAAAATAGACTATGTATAATAGGGTCAACCAACTTTTACCATAATTCTCCAAGGTTCATCAACATTCTATACACAAATTTAGAATGAAGAATTTGAATGCTAAACACACTCTCTACAAATCATCTAAGATTTAGCTCAATCTAGCTCATAACGAAATAATAATATCCTTAATAAAAGATCATTAGAACAATAATATACACTTCACTGTATAAATGAAGTTCACTAGCAAGGGATCACTATTGTGATAAACCATCCATCTAGGTCAATTAAGATGATCATTATCCTTCAAAATACTACTCAGCTAAGTCAATTGTTTTAGGTCCTTAACAATCTTGGCCCAATAAATCACAGAGGATTTAATATCAATGAACATTTATCTTGAACACTATATTCAATGATTTCACGCTATATGTATATAACCTTCCATGACAACCTTAAGGATCTAGTTATTTCAAAAACCATGATTTTAGATAAGAATCCTAAACTACCATGCGTATTTTATTTTAAGTAAAATCTCCTTTATATTATCCCTACTTCTAAGCTACTATCATTACCTTCTACCAGAAAATGTTTTGTTTTGGTGTCTTATCAAACACAAAGCACATTTCGACAAACTGCCACACTTGACATACATAGGAGCCTTTTAGCCAAGAAACATGAAACATTTGTAGAAGAGGGGATTACTGCCCAATATCTCCATATACAAACATAAAATCAACTTGGATCAATTACGTTTTAGTCAGGGGAGTGGATATTTCAGAATTAAATACTATGGAGGAGAGTACTCATCTAGAAATGTTGTTCTGAAGCAGGCGTTGAAATCTCCCTTCTTGGCTGCTTCAGTCTCTTCTCGTTCCCTGAATGCTTACATGGCATCGCCTCCCATCTCCTCATGTTTTCCTGTCTATTTTTTTGTGGTTTTCATCAGATTCCCTCACTTTCTGTTTGGACAGGTTCTACTCCAGGCATACGAACCAAATTGTGAACCAAACAACTAAACTTCTGAGAATTTCTCAAAATCTCTGTTTTCTTAGGTGCCTCTACTCTTAGAACGTCAGCTAGACTCACCGGTACAATTTAGAACGTCAGAAACTGAGGACTCTTTACACCGTAATGCAGCCATCCTATGCATTAATAACGGCGTGGCAATGAACCAATAGAAAAAAAGTACACCAATCTCTTGCATTTACTGTCTCCCTTCCGTCTGATGTTCTCTGCCAACTGCGTTGATCCTACTCGTTGCATTAAATTGAAATATCTTCTCAATTTATTTACTTCTTTGAGCACATGATGTCTGACCATACCATGTCTAACATCAAATGGGATGAATGAAGATGAAAGAATTTTGGTGACGTTCATGAGATCAGCAGTCTATGGGGCCTAGAGTTGAATTCTTAACCATTTTCAAGTTTCTTTCAATGTTGACTCTCTTATTATGAATCTTGATCAAGAAATCAGCAATCTTTTCTTGGTCTGACACAAATACCTAGGTTAAACTATCGTGAACCTATGTTATCATAAACAAGATGGGGAATCTTCGTTTCCCGTTATGACGGTGGAAACACGTTTCTCGTTGCAAACAACCGTTTCTAAGCCATTTCAAGCCAATTTGGTATGAAACTAGTTAGAATCAGCTCAACAATACATGCTTTTGTTGTCATTATTTTCTTCGACATTACTGTCACCCACTTGATGAAATGGTTCATATGTGGCCATCTAATTCACCTCAATATAGGTGTTTCTCAACTACTTACTACAACCATTAAATGAAAAACAATTCAATTTTTAATGATTGTTGGATTATGCCCACTTCCAATAATTGCGAAAACGTCTATCCAAGAGTCTAAAAGCATATTTGATGTATTTATTATATTTCGAATTTCAATCATTAATAAAGACCCTCAAATGTTGGATAGACAATACATAATAATTGAGTATAATTTATATATTATTATTATTTTAAATAATGCTTCACGATTATTAATGGATAAATATGAAAAAAAAAAAATTTACAAAAATTAATCATTCTAAATTCTTTGAAGTAGTCAAAAGTTTCATGTAAAATGATTTTTTTATAAGAAATTCAAGAAGACAACTATTCTTGTGAAGGGTTTGATTGGTGTGCCTCCTACTGAGGCTTCTCTAGCTTGTGCTCTCCTTGCGGGCTTGTCCCCCTCTGCCCCCCATTTCACATTTGGTGCTCCTGCAAGGTCTCATAACTACTCACAAGTGGCCAAACCTGTTCTTGTTCACCCTCCTTGAGTGTGCCCTCTCCCTTATGCCAAACCTTCCTCGGTGGTGGTTTATGGGGAGGATGTTGCTAATTCTACAAGCCTCCCGACCTACACAAGTGGGTTTTGGATTCTTGGAGGACCTTAGTGGATGGTAAGATTGAGCTCTTCCCTTGTGCTAAAGGTTTCTTCATTGCTACCTTTGCTTTTGTTGAGGAACATTGCTTGATTCTGGGTCAATTATAGGCCTAGGAAGAGTACTCTCTCTTGCTGAAACCTTAGACATATTCCTTCAACCCCCTTACCGAATCACTAAATGTGCATCTGGTGTGGGTTAGACTCTTGAATGACCCCCTTCAATTTTGGGAAGAGACTTGTTATGAGGCCATTGGTAACTCTATTGGTCATTTTTTGAAGGTTGATGATTCCACTTCTTTTATGGGGCATTTGACCTTTGCTCGTATTTTGGTGGATATTGATGTCTCTTTGCCACTTCATGAAGACGTGGTTTTTTTGGTTGGGGATCAACCTACTCTCAATCGCTTGATTATGAGGGGATTTCGTTTAAGTGTTGTCGATGTTTTGCTATTGGTCACTTGGCTTCAACTTGTTCTCTTCAACATTGTAAAGGTGTGGCTATTGGGTGGAAGAACTCTAACGATGATCTCCTGATTGTTCTAACTTTTGTTTCTTCTAAGGATGCCTCTTCCTAGGCTTCTGAAGAGCATCCTACTCCTGACACGGACTTGGTTTGTCTTGTGGGGATTGTTGGTGTTCCTCCTCCATTGATTGCATCTCCTCCTATGATTGTTCTCGCTCCACCCCTAGATTATTTCATGCATGACACTTGCCTTTCACATTGCAGTCGTCCTATTCCCCCTCGTGTGTTTTTGGTCTTCCCATGGGGGTGTCTCTTGTTCCCCCTTGCGGTGGGAGCCCAAATGATAGTATCGCTTGGATTGTCGTTCATAGAAGGTGTAAAGGTCTCTCCTCTACCTCTTCCATTTCTCTTTCTCAAGACTTCTTGGATAAGTCTGTTGTATAGGGTTGAGACCCTTGTTTCTTGTTTCTCTTTGGTTCTATGCTATGGTAAACAACATACTTGGTCTTTGTTGGGTTCTTTTAAGTCTCACCTCTACTAAGAATTGTTATCAATTATTTATAACAATTTTTATGAATAAAAATCTTTGTATTTTTTTAGGTTTTCCCTACTCCAAGGAGTTAAGGGGCATGATTTTTCTAATAATATATAACTTATGGACAATTGGTGTGCTCTCATACATGTTTTCTTTCAATACATTTAGACTGTCTGTATTACAAAACCTTTTGAAGACATTCTTTTTGTTTTGTAAAAATGCATGTTGGAAAACCCTGGGTGTTAAGAAACAAGCAATGCATATAGTGTTGTAAAACCCCCTGCAACTGAGAGGAGATTGTGTTTTCCATGGCTGTAAATAATGTGAGCATTTTATTTGTTCCAATGCATATAGTGTTGTAAAACCCTATGCAACTGAGAGGAGACTGTTTTTTCCAACACTGCAAATAATGTGAGCATTTTATTTATTCCAACCAGACGAAGAAAGTGAAATGGCATTTGGACTAGAACAAAGAGTTGTGCAAAAATTTGAAAGTGGACTTCATTACATTCTTGGAGCATAATGAAACAAAACTATTCATAATGAACTAACTCACATGGGACAATGTGTTTTCCAACACTACAAACAATGTATAACAATATTGTGCATTGCAGGTTTCATAATACCTACTATTTTCCAATTTCATTACATTCTTGGGACCTTGTTTTTCTATTTGCAAATAATGGTTTCAAATGCCGCGTTTTTTGGGTTTTTGTCAATTCTGAAATATGATTTTGAAAACTGTTGGCACTAACATATTTTCTCGACAATGGGACAGGTAGCGACAGGTCAAAGTTAACGTTTAACCGTCAAGTCTTTCCATCAGTGCGATTTGTCCGCCCGACCTTCTTTTCCATCGGGACGTTTTGTTGCAATCAGATGAAGAAAGTGAAATGACATTTGGACTGCAGCAAAGGGTTGTTCAGAAATTTGAAAGTGGACTTCACTACATTCTTGGAGCATAACGAAACAAAACTCATATATTTTGCATGGTTTTTGATTTCTCTAAACATTATTTGGTTATTTCACTCATATTTCCACAATGGGTTGTTAGTTATTTCATTTGGCAATCGCAAAATTTCAAAACCAGCAGATGGGAGGAAACAAAAATTTAAAAACCCTCAACACAAAAACACATAAACAACTTTGCATTTCAAATGAAAACCCATTTTCCCAAGGAAAACCCATCTTTGCAACAAATAGTCGTTCATTTCTTCATAGTTCCTAGGCAGGATGGGAAAATGGCATATATTGTTGGCGAATAAACATACCTGCTAACTAGTTAGCTACCCACGCCTGTCAAATGTGTTTTCGTATGGAGGGTGGCCGCACTGCTTTGGCCTCCAAACACCTGTAACTCCTTACCATTGCTCTCTAGCAACCTGCAAAATGTCACTATGGAAAATGGTGGCAAAAATTGGACCTTGTCTAGGATTTTTGCTATTTGCAAATAATGGTTTCAAATGCCACGTTTTGGGATTTTTGTCCATTCCAAAATATGATTTTTAAAACATGGCGGTTGTTATGATGCATGTGACATGCGTTTTTGTAGGGAGAATAGCCTCGTCCCAATTGCAAAAGTGATCTCCTTGCAACATGGCTTACACATGATAATGTATTGCCCTTCTTCAGGGAAAACGCATGTCTGATTATGTTATCATGTCAAAGACATATGTTTTTCAAGGATAATAGCTTGATTTTACTATATTTTGTAGGGAGATTAGCTTCTTCCCTACAATTGGATGTGGCTATTCTCCCTAGAATAATGCATGTTAGAGGCATCATAACATACAAAGATGCATTAAAACATACAAAAATGCATACACCACATGATGGGACAACATATTGTAGAAAATAATTGGAGGTTGGAAAACACTATGTGTTGTGAGTTCTTTCATTCTAAATGAAAGCTGAAGGTTTGAGAGCACGGGGTGGAGTTGTAGGTGCGGGATATATAAAAGCATCCAAATTCAACTAAGGGGTGAGTAACGAATTGGGATCTTACTTGTCAAGGGTTTGAAAATAGTATTTGGTTTGTAGGTTTAATAACACCCAGTGTTTTCCAACCTGCAATTACACATTGTTGGCCTTTCCATTGTATGAAAAGATTGACCTGTCAATGCTCGATACAAGCGTTAGATAAGACCTCTATAAAGACATGAAAACATTTCATGGTCCAACTAGGTATCTTTGGAGCAACTTTGCAATATTCACAAAACAAGCTCTTCTCTCTAGCACACATGACCACCTCTTCCACAGTCTAATCCACTGAGCTCCATGATGTTGAAAGATGTCATCGATATATGATGGAGAGAAGTAAATGTTTTGGAAATGAGAAAGGTATGCTTCAAAGTTGCCTAGTTGTTATGAAATATTGTCATGTTTTTGTAGAGGTTACTGTCAGTTTTGATGATGAGTTTTACTATAATTGGTATCAGAGCCAGGTCATGGGTTCCAATCATGTGGTCGTGCTGGTGGGGGGGATTGTTGGAAGCTTGGCACTTCCACCCCTTAGTGAGTGTTGTCCATGTGATTCACGATATGGTTTAAATGCCTACCATGTATCTTATTTGACGCTTGTATCAAGCATTGAGAGGTCGACATTTTTCGTGCAACAAGGTCAACACACATAGACAATATGAATGTAATGACAACATTTTGGTTACTTACATAGTAAGAACCCAATTGGTTGGTCACACCTCACGTGAATTTGGATAGTTTTATGTATCCTCCAGCTACAATTATATTGACAATATGAATGTCTTGGAAGCCTTTTGATTCATACACAGTAATAATGTAATGAAGTTCACCTTCAAAGTCTATAATAACTCTTAGTTATAGTATAAATTGTATTTGAATTTCTTCGTGTGATTGAAACAAATAAATGCACAAAATAATGGCAGATTGGGAAACACAATGTGGGTTGTCAGTTGTTTCATTCTGCATGTTTAAATCTAAACACTTGAGTGGACAAGGAGGACTTGCAGGTGCGGGATACATTCGGTTGTAGGTTTATTAACGCCCCGTGTTTTCCAATTTCATTACATTATTGCTATCTAGAAAGAAAAATGTTCTCAAGACAATCACAAAACATACCAAATTGAGGTGAGGGGCGAGTAACCAATAGGGTTGTTACTTGTAAAGGGTTTTAGAATAGTATGTGGGTTGCAGTATTTATAACACCCAGTGTTTTCCAATCTAAAATTTCACATAATAGTTTGAATGTCTTGAAAAGCTTTTCTCATTTAGATAGTACAAATGTAATAAAAGGAACCTCCAAAATTTACAACTGTTAGTTATGGTATAAATTGCAATTCAGTATCTTCATGTGATTGAAAAAAATAAATGCACAAAATAATTGCAGGTTGGAAAACATATTGGGTTGCTTGTATAACATTTTACAACACTGTGTGGGTTGTAGGTTTCATAACATCTCTTTTCCAACCTACAATTTTGTTGATAGTAGGAATGTATTGAAAATATTTTTTTATTTAGACAGAAGGAATGTAATGAAAGGCACCTTCAAAATTTATCACAAGTATTAGGTAGAGTAAAATATGTGTTTCAAATTCCTCTTATGATTGAAAAATGATATGCTTCCATATTGCAAATGGTGCAATAAATTTTGAAACTTTAACTGTCCATAACACTTGCAACTATTTTACATTTTATAGCAAACCAAGGATGTGTGTTGTAAAAGGGAAAGTTCTTCGTACATTGAAGAATTTCGTTGAGGTGGATGACACACCTGAGAGGGTATGTAGTGGCACACCTTCTTCGAGATGGTCGCGTTCCACAAACGTGCAAGTGAGATCCAATAATTACAAGATGCAATCAAATGTATAATTTTAATCTCTCATAAGTGGTTATGATGTTGACTAGAAAGTGGGAATGTTTTAATCAGGAGGCAACAACTTGGTACAAAGGAAGTCCCCTCATTTTAGGAAAATTCTAAACTCTGAGGCAATGACGTGTTCAGTAATTGATTGTGAACTTCCAATTGCCCTTTACTTCCAATGCGTCAATCAGAATGCTTTACAATTTTAGTTAGAAAATATCATGTTTGTTACAAACATGCTAATTTTGACAATATATCATTCTTTCGATTCAAGACGATAATCAAGAAGACCATCACACTCTTGCCATACTCCACAACAATGAGGAAGAGCATGCAAAGGGAGACCCTAAGGATGGGGAGGGACCCAATGAAGCATGGGTGATGTGGTGGACGAGAAGCTACATATAATAACTCAATTATTGCATCATTTGGATGTATGTATATGTTGTGCATTCAAATTATTTTAATATCAAATGTATTAAGCAATTTTCTTTTCTAAATTTGTTGTGCAGGTTGCTACTGAATACATAAGAGAAGTGGTGAATGCTAGATACATATATTACTGTATTGTAGAAGAATGCACGAAAAAATATCATGATTGGAGATTGTTCAACATGCATAGGATTCAACATCACCACCTTCCTATTCTTACGACACCAAAGCGTGGCCAAATTGCATTGGGGGGGAACCAAAATGCCCCCCTCCTCCCCTTGAGAAATTGAAAGAGTACCTTCAAAAGAAGGTTGAAAATATGGAGTACCAACTTAATCTATAGTTGAATCTCTAGCATAAACATGTTATTGAAAGGGTTTGTATAAAGTATGGGAAAAATAGCTTCCATCTACTTCCCCAAGAAGGAAAGGATAAGGTGAAGAAGCAAATGGAGTTATACAATAGTGTGGAGAGGAAGGAGCAAAGAAGGAAAAAATATTAAAATTGCAGGAGAGAAAGAGAAAGGACAAAATGCTAATGTCGAATTGAACTGTTAAATCTGAATTTTGGTTGGTTCATATTTTATGTTCTAATGCATACAAGGTTCACTTAATGTTAACTTACATGACATGACAAGGTGATGGTCGAGAAGTGGTTCCTACCACCCAGCGGAGTAGTGTTCATTCGGTAGAGGAAGTTGTGCCCACGAAAGGCGAAGATGACGCTATTCCTCCCAACCTTACATCTAACATTTAGAAGAAGCATTGTATACGTTCAAAAGTTTCAAGGCACCCTCAAAAGAAGAAACGAGGACAAGCAATGATCTCAAAATATTTTGTTTAAAGTTTGTTTTGATTATTTGAATGAATTGGTTGCATGCATTTGAATTTGATGTGACATTTCAATTCTTGCTATTACATGACAAGGATGCACAATGAAGTGTTTCCCTCGAGCAAGTTATTGTTTTATTGGAAGATGAAGTAGTGCCAATTGAAGCACAAGATGATGTTGTTCCTCCCAACCCCTTGTCTAACATTGAGTAGAAGAAGAAGCATATACGGTTTAAAGTTTCCTCATGCCCTCACAAGAAGAAACGAGAAGAAACGATGATTTCAAAATCTTCTATTTGATGTTTGTTTTGATTATTTCAATCAATCGATTGCATGCATCTAACTTTAATGTGACGTTTCAATTCCTGCTATTACAAGGCAACGATGAACAATGGAGTGCTACCCTCGAACAGGGTACTGATTTTTTAGAAGACAAAGAAGTTCCCATGGAAGAAAAAGATGATGTTGTTCCTCTCAACCCGTTCTCTAACATTGAGAAAAAGAAGAAGAAGATGGAGTGTATATGGTTTAAAGTTTCCTCACGCCCTCACAAGAAGAAATGAGAAAAAATGGTGATTTTGAAATCTTCTATTTAATGTTTGTTTTGATTTTTTCAATGAGTTGGTTGCATGTATCTGAATTTGATGTGATGTTTCAATTCCTTCTATTACTGGGCAACACTGAACAATGGAATCTTGCCCTCAAATAGGGTACTCTTGATTTGGAAGATGAAGCAAAGCCCATGGAAGAAAAAGATGATGTTGTTCCTCCCAACCCCCCATCTAACATTAAGAAGAATAAGGAGCATACACGGTCAAAGGTTTCCTCTCACCCTCTCAAGAAGAAACAAAAATAAACAGTGATTTCAAAATATTCTATTTAATGTTTCTTTTCATTATTTCAATGAATTGGTTGCATGCCTCTAAATTTCATGTGATGTTTCAATTGTTGCTATTACAGGGCAACGACGAACAACAAAGTGCTACCCTCAAACAAGGTATTGTTGATTTGAAAGATGATGGAGTGCCCATGGAAGAACAAGATGATGTTGTTCCTCCCAACCCACCTTCTAACATTGAGAAGAATATGAAGAAGCAAGAGTGTACACAGTCAAAAGTTTCAAGGTTCCTTGACATGGAGAAACTAGAAGAAACAACGAATTCCAATTCTTCTATTTAATGTTTTTTTTATTATTTCAATGAATTGGTTGCATGCAGTTGAATTTGATGTGACACTTGAATTACTGCTATTATAGGGCAAGGATGAACAATGGAGTGTTGGCCTTGACCTAATTGTCCATGTGGTTGTAATTGAAATGGGAGAGGCTAATAGAGATGGACATATGGATGGGAAGAGCACTGGCCTTCAAGGGAGGTAGGGAAATAAAGATGGACATGGGGACACTACTAAATTTGACACCATTTTCTGATTGACGTTTGTTGGCCATTTGACAAATCTTTGTTGGAAAAGCGACGAAATTACGAAAACATTTTCATCGTTGTTTTTTCATCACAATGCCGACAACGAATTAAATGTCAAAATAATGCACAAATTCGTCAGCCATCAGCATCATAAAATGACTCAGATGCTCGTCGGAATATCGACAAAAACTTTGTGTATCCATCGACAAATTACAACCAAAATGTAATTGCAATGGCTCTTCCGAAGTTAAAAAAGAACACTAGAAGTTCATCGCCATTTTGACGAAATGGGAAAGTATTTATGACGAAGCCTTTGTCATAGCTAAGCAACTTTGTCGAACCTTTTATGTGATTCGTTGGTGGCGTTTGTTGAAATTGTGACGAAATGGGCAAGGAGTTATGATGAAGCCTTCGTCGCAACTAAGCAACTTCATCGGCCCTTTTTTGTGATTCGTCGGTGGACTTCATCGAAATTGCGACGAAATGGACAAGGATTTACAACAAATCCTTCATTGCAGCTATAGCAACTTCATCGAACCTTTTCGGTGATTCATCGATTGTGTTCGTCAAAATTTCGACGAAACAATGCAATTTTTTTTTAAAATATATTCATTGAAATGTACCATTGGTGAGAGATCAATCATTGACACAGGATAGAAAACTCACTCCAATAGTCCATGTCTTGCCGATGACTTCCATCAACAAGACAAATCCAATGTCACATCGATCTGACCTCTTTAGGAATTTTGAACACTACTGGTTATTAGCAAGACATTATGAGGGTCTCGTCAATTAAACAAGTGTCTAAGAGCAAGTAAACAAATGGAACCTATTAATTTTCTTATTTTGGGGTTCTTTAAATCATAGAATAGATACCATCTTCTTGTGTATAATGTACTTATATTTAGATTTGAATTCAAGACCAATTGTCATTGCACATTCCATTTTACTTGCACAAAGTATTCTATAAGCAATATATTGATAATGCCAAATGATTTATGGTGTTGTACAACTCTACCTATCATCATAGTTCTATTGTTCCCCTCGAGAGAATCCTACAAAGACAAGTTTACAATACCAAGTCAAATAATATGAAAGACTTACTTCCATACAAATTGAATGATTATTCTCACAATGGCAATTGTCTAATTACAACAAAAATTCCATGAAAGGTTATCCATGCTTCATAAGAGATGGCTGATCATACATATAGACTGCAAGATGCATAGAAAAAGTATTACACTTGAGAACAACCAAGGGATAACAAGGGAAGGAGTTAAGAAATGTTTGGATTGAAGAGTAAATGTGTAGGGAAAATGTTGAACAGTGTCAAGAGAACAGAGCTTGTAGAACATATTCTTGACCTAATCAAGCTCTTGAACAACTTAAACAAAATTAAAATACTAACACATACATGAGACACGTAATGAACTTCCAATATCTGCTATCTTTTTTTTTTTTTGTATTGAAAATAGTTTAAGGTCCATTACATATCATGAAAATTCCTATCCGACATTAGGATTAGTACAACATCAAAGCATTTCCATAACAGGAAATATACCTTATCAATACTTTACACAACAAGAAAGAAACCAAAAAGCACCAATTGTTTTCAAAACCAACATAGATAATACAAATTGTTGTTAACAACACCATAGGTTGCTGCGATTCAAATCAGCGTAAACAATACATAGTGTTGATTACATTCTCCTCATTGCTGACTTCTTCAATATCAAGGTTCACCATTGTTTCTCCTTGGGGGTCCAACTGCTGGGGGCCGCACTGTCTTTCTGGGCTTGCAGCTTCATCAATTGCTCTCTGGAGCTCATCAAATGTCTGTTGGAACAACACGGTCTCTTCCAAGCTCAACCTACAGGCGGGTCCACTTCTCAGATCCTCTCTGGTATTGTTAGCAACACCTTCAGTTATTGACTTCAAGAAATTCTCCATTGAGATCTCCACAAGAGTTGAAACTTGCAGAGCAACAGAGTAGAAAGTGAGTCTCTTGCAAGACTCAGTAAGTACCCTCTTGATACCCTTAAATTTATCATCATTTCTCGCCTTCCACAAATGCCACATGATCTCATTGGATAAGAAATACCAAAATAGCTTACAATCAAACTTGAGCTTGAAATTACAAAATAGAATATCATGCCAATTAATTTTACCATTGCTATTCCAGACCTTCAGCTTATGGCAGAAAAAGTACCAAATTTCCTGAGCATAAAAACATTCAAAAAGAATATGTTTGATAGTTTTTGGAGTCCTGCAGATACTGCAGATTTCAACACTTTCATGGTTAGATTTATAGGGATCTATCATTTTCATTAATGTAGAGGTAGGTAAAGGAGAAATAATTATAATTGTAACACTATTCATAGTCCAGTAAATTATGTTCGTAATTTGTGTTCAATGGACCTCAATTTTATCATTATACTACCCATCTAATACCATATTTTAATCTAGGGTTCAACTATCTCAAACCTAAAGAAGCACCTTCAATTAACCATTTAAAGTACTATAAAATAAGGTAAGACTTTTACTTGAGAAAGATTGTGTACACTTGTAGGATTAAAGTTCTCACAATCATCAAGATTTATTGGCACACAGACACAACCTGCAACATATGAAGTAATGGATGACTACAAGTTAGTGAAATGGTCCTTAATATGTGAGTGGTTTGTAAATTGATTGGTAGAAAATAAGGTTACAAACAGATCTACATAAAAAATTATGAGGACAATCTACTGTAATCATCAAAATAGATGAAAAGTGCAAAGGAAAGAGCCGAGCTACATCTCTAGAGCCTAAAAAAACACATGCAAGAAACATAAAAAAAAAGAACAAACCAGTTTTTGGATGAATAAAATGGTGCCTTCAACAAGTGATTCATATGCTTTCACACCTAACACAGGACATTAAGAAGATTTTATTCTTCCTCTGTGAAATTAACTACTTACAGAATAAACCCAGAAACCAATATTATATACCTCCATGTCTAGCCGAGGGTAGGTATAAGAGAAAAAATTTCCTCAATGCAATGCCAAAAAATATCAATGTGTGTGTAGGTTTGTATTACTCAAAATATCATTTCACTACCTAAGGAAAAATACCAAAGTGATGTTTTAAATTTCAATCTTCACATAGGATCCCTTATTGCTACACATGCATATACAAGAATTATTCGAGCTCTAAACTATTCAAATATTAAGGATTTAATTAGCTATAAGATGGAAAGTTGTTGTTTAGACATAATCCATCATATTTTACATATCTTTATTCACTCCTAGCGCTTAAGATAAATTTGTGTAAATGAGACAAAAATGTGAATCTTTTATGACAAAGAAAATTCTTAAAAGGAGGGGGGAGAGAGAAAAGGGTAGGGGGCAAGAGAATGCTTGAATGTATAGTAAAGTATAACAGTTTGAAGCATTAATATCATTTACAAAATTTATGATCAAGAATGAATGTAAGTAGAGAAACTTTTGCATACCTGCAGATGGTACAAAATTTCATGGTTAAGTCGAAGCCTCCCTTCAACAACAAGATCCAAATATCCGTGTATCTATCTTAATCAAGCCTCTAAACCCTTCGGAGCTGTCAATTTTTCCACTAACTTGTTATGCACAAAAGTCAAATTTTAGAGTTATGTCACCACTAAAAATAGAAGAAATAGAGCTTTGAAACCAAATCCACACACAACACAATGTGGTATTAATACAAAGACATACAAACAAACTAAACTCAGAACATTGGAATGGAAACAACTTCAAATTTATGATGTAGAGCATGGATTCAGGGTATAACGAATCATTTTTCTGCCACCATAGTGAAAAGTTAGCACTTTCTTTCATCTTTGCATATTGGTTTGATGCTTCAAACGATGCATTTCTTATATTGAAAAGTGCATTACCTTATTGAGCTTCTCTTTGTTTTGAGAATAGTTTAATATTCTCATTCATTCATCCATTAATAACATATAACATTCATTCATTCATCCATTAATAACATATAACATTCATTCATTAACATATTGTTGTCAAACAGATTGCACCCGAATGCTTGAATAATTAAATTTAGCAATTTGTTGAAACATTGGATCAAACTCAGGTTGTGGGTGACCTATAACGAGATTGAACCTCCGGATTTTAGGCCGGCTTCCTATATGATTCTTAAATTAATAATTGATAACTTGCTGGAAAAGGGATATAAGTATGTAAAAGTGCACAAAAAAAATGTAATTTAAAGTGATGCACCTGATTTTAAATCTAATTGCAACCTAACTCACAAATAATCACTCAACACTTTAATTCGCACAACCTAATTTGATAGCTCAATCACTTGAATGCTTTAAACAAAGGCTTTGATTTAATGCAATATTGAGGGAAAACGAGGTTTTCACGATTAATTTGATTAATCAATCACATGCGGAGTGTATAACCAATGAACTTAAACTAAATTGCATACAGATATGTGAAAAAGACAAAAAAATCAGAGGTTTCAGAACTGAAAAACACAATAATTTCTTGATCAAATTCCTCACAACAACGATGCCTGAAATCTAGAAGGCAAGCTCGAAAATACTAAAAATTAAAAGGAATCCTTTGCAAATCACAAAATAATGAACCTGTAAAACACTGTTGTATTAATTTGAAAACTGAAAGCTAAGTTACATGACAATTCACTTTGCAGAATGCAAAGGCTGAATAACAAGAACTAGAGGAAAAAGATTAACTTTTTTCAATATATACAATAAAATGCAACTTCAAAGTGTATGAAGGTGAAACTGAAAGTCAATTTCAGTGTCAAAATGATAACTCCAAGGAAAATCCATGAGAAAAAAGAAAAATCCCTGAAAAGAAGGCTCAAACTCATGCAAAAATGAGCGAACTCAGTCTCAAACTCGCAGTCATAATGTATGCAACTGATCTGTAACTCCAACTGGCTCCAAAATGTATGAAAATAACATTGAAAGAGATTTCAAAGTGAAAAATATCTTCCTCGAATGCCTTTCACAAGAAAAAATAAAAAGTCTCAAAATATGGGCCTGCAACTGAAGTGAAATGAAATCCATATGCTGCAAACTCCAACTCATGTCATGCATAATAAAAATATCTCCAAAACTGGTATGGAATTGTGCTGCAGTTGTATCTTCTGCATGGATTTGAGAAGGTTTTCATTTAATTAAATATTAAAAATAATCACCAAATGATTATTTTAATATTTTTACATTAGATATCAACTCCTTTAATCACATGTTTTAAATATTAAAGTAATAGTTATATTACTTTTAATATTTAATTGAATATTAAATTTTCTTTAAATCCATGCAATGTCAAAGAAAATCTTTGAAGTCGGCTTCAAAGACTCATGGCCTTATGTATCATTCTTAGCATATTCTTTGCATTCTTCACTAAATAAATATAAGTCGACCATGCACATTATAATAGTCGACCACCTCCATATTATTGATGATTATTTTGACTTTAAACCACAGGAAAAAAGATAGAATGATAATTGATAAAGATTTCGACTTAGGGAAAAAAATTAAAAGCATGGAACCTTAAAACACATTATCACTCGCACTTTTGACTTTGGAGAAGAAAAATCATGAAGAAGCTGGCCGCTAACCTGGTTAGGTTTTTTGAGAATTTGCTTGATCTGGAGCTTGATTTGCACATTCTTTGGATATTTTCTGAGGAATTTCAACAGAAAAATGTGTGCCAAATCTGATCCTTTCACAAGAATGGAAATTTCTTACCATTTTGAATCATCTTTTGGCTTATATAGCCGTGACCATGACTCATTTCTCATATATTTTGTGTCTTCACTTTTTCCTTATTGATTTCTACATTTTGCTGGCTCTAGCTGCTATGAGAGGAGAAATGTTGCAAAAAAAAAAATTGAGTTTTATGGCTATCGAACTCCCTATGAATTATTTCTGCATTAAGGGACAAGGTAAGTCTGAATCTAAGCTATTTCATGGCTTTTTACTCTATTTCTGAAATAAATCTCAGCCTAAAAGCCACAACCATGCACATTTTTTGATATATTCTATGTCTTCACTTGTTTTGGGCCGCCACTGAAAAGTTTGAGCCTTTTGTATATATTCTTGTTGCTGTGCAAGCTCACCTTATGAATTTTAAAGCTCAAAGAGAGCTTAATCATAGACTTGTCTCCTCTTCCAGGTGCATGATAGTAAGTTTCATTTATGCCTTTATTTCTCTGTTGAAATACAAGCTTTTGTTTGGAATTTTTTCCTGTATAAAGTGAGTTGATAGATCTTTTATAAATAAAAGAAAATCTCTAGGCCGCCATGAAATCTCTGTATGTTGACCTTTATCTGTGTGTTTTTTGTCATTACTGGCCGTGACTATGCATTATCTTCATTTGGGTATCCTCCATTTTGAATAAAAAGAAAAATTCACTGCATTTTTTGTAATTTCCTGAACATATAGCACCATCTCTCACATGGGTAACAATAAATTTATATTTTCCTCACTAAAAGAACATTTTTGAGCAAAAATCATGGTATAAAAGCTAAAAACAGTGACAAACTTGTATGATGTCGCTTGAAACCCCTTTTTCCTTTCCTAAAGCAAAACGTTGTCACTGTTTTCATATTACTACTGTTGCTTCTTTAATTTTTCTTGTAGCTTTCAGCTCCTTGTACTATACCATGCATTTACTAAAAAGAATCACTTCTTCACTTTTGATTTCTCCTATGCATACAGACATATGCGGCAACTTCTATCATTGACTGCTCTTGAATAGAAAACCTTAGCCATCAAAACATTGTTTTGAAATTTTCTCTTGCTATGGTTCACGTAAACCTGCTCTTTTGTGATAACAACCCATGAAAGAATGTTGTTTCAGTCTTCTATAGACTATAACTTTTATGATCTACTTTACTAGAATGACACATAGTAATGATGTTTCTCTTGATGCTTTAATGTGACAACGCCTCACTTGCGCACATGGTTGTCCTTGATATGAAGCTGTTACAAATTACTCTATTTTGTCTCTTGATATTAAGATGCAATAATGTTGCTCTATTATCATGTTAACTATCCTACTGAATCTCTGGATGAACAATATATGTGATTTGAAATTGAAAGAAACAACTTAATTGCTGAATGCTCTACTTCTATTTGATACTGTGCAATGCTGTCCCAAATATTTACTGCTCCTTTCTGGCTAGTGCAAGTTTATTCGTCATTCCACCCTGTAGCTGTGAGTTCAATGTTTATCCAAGTCTCAAAAAATACCAAGGAAAGCATTCCTTGGTAACCTACAATTACTTTGATGAAAGACTTATGTGTTTGCACCTTTAGACTGCAATCTCTTTCATGGTTGTATTATGCATCTAATAAGCACCGTCTTTCTCTTTTCTGAATCCTTCTTACAAATTCAGATAACTTGCATATGTGGCTATCCTCCTTAGTTTCTTGATGAATTATGTATGTGCTTCAGAGGTTGTTAAGAACAATTATGATGACTTGATACCTTGTTCTCCTTTCAGTTTAAAGGAGCTCAATGCCTCATCAAAATGTAAATATGAATGAAAGGCAAAGCTAAAACAAAGGATAATAAATGTAATCAATGCTCTCTTAACATATTTCTTTAATTGTTCCTTTGAATGATGAGCAAAAGATAATTGCTTAATTTGTTTTCACCATGCTGAATTAGACTTCTTGATGACAGTCCTAGATGATGACTATTTCTTTGATGCTTAAATAACTCTCTTATATGATGTGAATGAGAGGTGTTCTTTTGATATGCCGGGATCAACCCTTGTGGGAGCCTGTTTTTCTCCACATATCTAATGAAAATAATCACGAACATGATGAACCTATTCCCACACATTGAAACAAACAAGTTAGTAAAAATAATTGAAGCTGAAAGCTTCTACTGAACTATATTTTTCTTGATTGTCAGCCTTTGTAACTCAATCATCTTGTGAATTCCTAATTGAATGTAAATTACATTCCTGTTGGTAGCATAGGAATAGAGTATAATGTAATTCATTGTTTCTTAGAGTACATCTCTAACATAATTCTTTTAGAAAATTACATGTTCATGGAACGTGAAATCGAGGCTACAGCTTGGAGACACGACAATTGAAGACATCAAGCGAAAGTGATTCATCATCATAGGCAATGATGAATTGCTTCTCTTCTTTGTGTTTACATTATCTTCAGTAGTGTATCTTATCATTGAATTTTGTATTCATTATTTGATTGTCATAATCAAATTCAGTTACTCTCGTGGCTTGTGCGAGATTTTCAGTGTTTTTACAAAATGAATAAAAAGCATTATTATGCAAATTTTCAATTTTCTATTTCAAATACTTGCACAATAAAACTGTAATTCAGATGTAACCTGATCTCTATGATGAACACTGAATACTTTAGTGACAAAACTTGAAAATTTATATACCTATCAATGATGAATTCAATTCAACTCTACCTGTTTGAGCTTGTAGTGAAAAATAGGTAACACATAACATTCATTAATTAACATATTCACAATCATTCATTAACATATAATATTCATTCTTTTATTTTTTACATATTATCAAAAATATGGTTGTCATGATATGATTACAATCACTTTTTTTTTGTTTATTTTTTAAAGCTAAGAAAATCTGAAGTGGAGTATCATTTTCTAAATCATCCTATCCCCTTTAGTTGTTTTTCCTCTACTTGTGATCTTAATGTATGCCTAGTTGTCTACTCATGACATGGATGTCGCTGCAAGGGGTCTGCTACAATAACAAAGAAATGTTAAACTGATATGTTTTATTATTATTGTTACAAGTATTTCATTAATTAAAAGAACATTAGAGTGGTTTTCTTTACCTAATGGCTCCACATCATGTTCCTAAACTTTGTTATAGACTCATGCTCAACATGCTGAACACCCTCTAAATCTTGATCTGCAGTTGAAACATGAAAGGTTACATTAATTAATACACCAATTGAAATTAAATATGTTTAAGAGAACATGAGAGTGGTCCTCTTTACCTGATGGGGCCACATCATGTTCCTGATCTTCTCTAGCCTGATCATACTCAACACGCTGATCACACTCTACATGCCTAAAGTTGAAACACCTAAAGGTTACTTACACTAATACACCAATTTCAATTAAATATGTTTAAAAGAACTTTAGAGTGGTCCTCTTTACCTAATGGGGCCACATCATGTTCCTGATCTTCCTAGCCTGATCATGCTTAACATGTTAATCACACTCTACATGCTCTAAAGTACCGGGATGCACACCATGACCTTCATCTGTAGATTGTGCTCTACCCTCACCAGACTGCATTCCAATGTCATGTGCAGTATTATCATTTCTTGAATGTTTAAAACAAATAGGCATGTAATAAATTTATGGTGGAAATTAATATTAAATAGATTGCACAAGTATTCAATTTTAAATAAACTTTATTGAGTTTATTTACTTGCATGTCGGATGTAGTGGAAGGTTGTGTTTGCCTAGTCAAGACTCTTGGACGTTTAGCCACAGCTCCATAGCCTTGCTATAAGGCAATCTTCAGGTCATCTTTTGTGGGAACTATATTGAATTCAGAGCCCTAAATTTTTGCATAAGATCATGAATTTCGCTTCTATAGTGTGATAAAACCAATTTTTTGTCAATTTATTATTTGAATACTATATTTCATTTATTGATACTTACAATTCATGCGGCTAATTTCATATAACCACCAGAGCCAAGTTTGTGTTGCCTGTGTCTTTCTAGCCTTGCCTTTGTTGCCTTCGATGTGTTGGGCAGCCTATGAAAAGTTTGAAATACATTAGATTATGTAAAAAGAAAGAGTAATTAGTATATAATTATATTGTTGGTAGTATCACATACCTTCCTTGGCCCGGTGGTGTCTTTCCTTTTTTCTTTTTAGCCTTCTCCTTTCCATCTGACACCAGGTCCTTCCACTCCCTCTCCGGAATCATGGGGGGATGCTCGTACTTTTTGTTCTTCTCTAAATGTGACCTATATTGGTCCCTCACATACTTTAGATAGGTACCAACTTTCTTAAGGACCTTGGTTTGGTTGAATGTTCTATCACTGAACAATACAACTAAACGATTAATGAGCTCATCTTTTAAATCTTAATTTTGGGCATTCCACCGTGTACGTATGGTGGGCCCGAAGAGCTCCAATGTAATATCACTTAGATGTTTATAAAAACCATCACAAAATGATCATGGGATCAATATTCTAAAACAAGCAATCAATTAGTAAATTTCAATTGGATTATATATAATAATAATTAAAACATTTTAAAGTACCTGGGACCTTCTCTATCTTTATGGGAACGAAATCCTCGGTCACCAAAAGTGTGATTGGCAATGTTCCCATACTAGTAATACGGGAAGATCCAGGAAATGTTGCTAAAACATCACCAGTACTAGTGGCCTTTGCATCCTCAGTTACATGTCCTGACGCATGTTCTGGCATGTGTTTGCTGCCAGAGGGAGCATTAACGGATGCCTGCATGGTATGTGTTGTCGACATTTCAGACAACAATATAGGCACAGATGATGGGGTTAGATGATGTGATGTATGCGCAGGAAGATTAGGATGGAAACTTGTACCAACCCCTACTCCTCGAGTAGCACTTGCAGTACCCTGATCATGGCCCAGGAGCATCATGAGGAGGAAAATAACCCTGTAAAAACAACACATTTTAGTTCATGACATGTAAAAGAGTAAAAAATATAAAATCATGAATGAACTTATGTTATAATTAAAGACCTCATGACAACTTACTTGCAAGTTTTGTGATCTCTCAGTCAATATTTTAACCCTCTCTTATCTCATTTGTTTGAGGCACTATGAATATCAACTTAATGATTTCTTCATTGCATTTTTTTGGATCTTCCTTATCACATTGAGAGGGTTTGCTAAATAAGCGATGTCATCATCACAAAATATTGACTGCACGTCACTATGGATCCTCTCGTCTACTGCTAGTGCCTTTCCTCGATTAGTTGACTGCAACAAGAATATTAAAAATATTATCGAAATTAACCCAATAAACTTATGAAAAAAATATAATAATAAAACATTTTGCTCATATCTAGTTTGTACAATTACAATGAGGTAAACCTGTCATGTAGAAGCGCCTAAAGATACATCGTGATCTGTGTTCTGGGCCAGAGCCTTCTCCATACGATCAATTTCCCATTGTGACAAAAATTGAATATAAAAAAACATTATAAAAACGGAACCAATAGATTTACGAAAAAAAACATAAGAATAAAATGGTATATTGGAGTCATTAATTGGAGGTTGGGTAAAATGGTACATAGTACGTACCAGCCCCATAGTAACTATGTTTGTAACTAAGTGATTCAAATTGTAATCAATTAGCAACTCTTCCCCTGCAGTTATTGATTTTATCGCACATACAAATACACGGTTTCCCTCGAGCGCCTCAAATATGCAATTGGGTTGCTTATTTGTTGACCCAGGTCGTGTACTATTTATAAACCCTGCAATATTCCCTGATGCTTTTGGCCTTTCGTCAATGTACATAGCCACTCCTTTATTTTGATCCTTATCTTTTAGTTGTATATAATTTTCTAATAGTGCATACTTACGCATACTTCGTGTATATCAAACTAGTTGCATCCAATCTTTGTAACTATAATAGGGTCTGACATACTCCATCAATTTAGTAACTTTGTCGTAACAAAACTTTATGCCATCCATGGAAAATAGGCCCAAACCCTGTAATGATGATGGTGTTATGCGATATATCCTCCCATTGACACAAAAATTAGTGCTTATTGGAGGAAGTTCCTTGGGTACCCATTGTTTCTGTAGATGTTTGTACCTCAAGGTCACCTCGACGTCGTGTATGCTCTCATCATCACAAGAACATGACCCCCCTTCAGCAAGAAAAAATTCCATGTATTTAAGAAATTTTCTTCTAATCTTTTGACCTCTAGTTGATCTCCCTCTTTTAGACATACTACATGTCTCGCTTTCCTCTTCTCTTCTTGAATTTCCCTTGCTCAAGGAAGACAAATCTGACAAATACCTATTTGGTTGTACCTGCACTCATAAGAATGTTGGATGAAGTTCTTTCATGGTGATGTGATCCCAAGGTTACATTATGATTAATCTATCATTTCATCGCTAGAATTTCACATGTTATAATGTAATCAAGTCTTGATAGATTGCAAGTTATTGTTACTTCCATCCAAATGTGTCCATCACAAATCAAATCTACTTAACGTTTTAACTCCCAAACTTTGTAACAAGTGTTAAATGTGACTATGGTCCACCAGTTACACAACTAAGGCCTCAAATGTATTCTCTAATTGTAATCAAAAAACTTTTGCTCTTCATTCAAGTAAATAAACTTGAAGGGAAACACCACCAAGTGGTTTATTTGACACTTACATGACTAAAAATAGCAGCAAATTTACATTTAATTTCCATATGTCTAAGTGGTTAACGGGGAGGGAGTGTGTACTAGGCTTTGTTAAGTCATCATAATTTTATGCTTTGGCAATAAATTTTTTTAAGTCATCTTAAATCTTCCTATGTCTAATTGCTAGGAGATTTTTGGTATGTTTTAAAGTAGGATGATTGATGAAAGAGCCCAAAGAGCCTTTCTCGGTGGTATCCAAGTACACATACCAGCAGTCTTCTCTTATATGGTTGGACATGATTTAAAGAACTTAGCTAAGAATTATTCATTTAACCTAAGGTTTTCTCATAATGCCATCATTGGAAAAGTATGATCAAATTCTTCTATTATGAAGAATTGGTCTATGTGCCGCTAGTAATCACTATGAATGTTTGTAAGGATAAAATGACTAATTGCATCAGGTAGGAGAGAATCAACTTTGAGTTCTTCAAAGATTATATTCCTCTATTAATAATTTTTAAGGGTTGTGTGTGGAGGAGGTTATCACTACCAAGAAGGGAGGAGGCATTTCCTTGTATTCTTTTATAATTTTAATTATTCTTATTTATTTTACACTTACATTTACAAATACACATACATATGTGCATTTTCTTGTTTTCATTTATTTTACTCATGTAGTTTAATAGTCCTGATCAATTTCATATTATATGTGTTGAAGACTTTAGAATTTCAATTACATTAATTTATGAATATGTTGTATCTATAACACTACAAAACCATATGCTCTTTGCATTTACACTTGCATTTAGAAATACACATTTATATACGTAGATATAGATTTCTTTAATGATATGGTGCATTTATTTTTCTAGGAGAGCATCCAATAATTACATTTACATTTACATTTAAAAATACATACATACATACATACATACATACATACATACATATGTGTGTGTGTGTGTGTGCGTGCGTGCGTGTGTGCGTGTGTGCACGTGTGTGTGTGTATATATATCATTTATATTCAGTGTTCAGAAACAACCCATTAGGTCTACACATGGATAAAAATTCATAAAATCAGATCTTTCATACATGTTTTGTTGAAACCTAGGCTTGAACCTCTCATTTCACATGCTTTTCTTCACAAAAATATTGAGGAAAACAACTATACCTTTTTTATTTCTCATCCTACACACTATTCATGCATCCTAAAATTACAACAGTATCCATGGGGCCTCTTACACAAGCTACAGTAATCACAAAAAGTGTAAGAGCCCCTTTATATCATATTTCGACTACAAAACCCTCAAAAATAGGGTAACTCAGATTATAATTTGTTGGTGAGCTGTATGGACAAAATCATTAGCACTAGCTCTTTCTTGGAGTCTTTTGAGAGAGAAGCGAATCAGGTGGCAGTTAAGTACAAACCTTATAGTGTCAAGGTGAATAAGGTGATCAATTTTGATTGGCCAATTGATGAAGAGTACCATAAATGGGTAAATGTATATTTAACTAAGGAAGAGTGAAAAGGAGTAGGCTGTTAACGGTTGACAAATCAGCTGTTGCAGTTACAATAGATTCTAGTTTTTTTTTTTGGTGACAATCTAGGCGCAAAATTCTTGAAGTTTTTTGTTGCTGCATCAACTATTCTCAGTGGGCATGATGAACAAGAAGATTCTCTGGGGAGATTGTTGTTGTAGAAAATTTTTGGAATATCACAAGGCAGTCCAATTGGCTGGTGACATGTGTACTTTTTGGCCCGATGCTTGTTTTCTCCTTCTTTTTCTATAAGAAGGATTTCAAGGCTAGAAGTACATGTTAGGAAGTTAGATATTTTTGGTCGAGTCTAGATGAAGTTGTAAATAAAATTGTAAAGTCTGATGGTTTTAGGGAAAATGCAATTTAGGTTTTGAGTCATTTTGTAGTAGGTTTTGAATTCATGGGGATTTGATGTTTTATGATAGTACTGGAATTTGAATTATATGATTAATTCAAACTCATGTCTCTCCATTGTACAAGCATATCTGAATTTTGAATAAAATGATCAAGGGTTGTTTCGTTCATCTCACTGTTGTGGTGTGTATATTCTTGTTTTAGGTTTAATTCAAGGAATTAATTAAAATGCTTGAATGAGATTGTAGGTGGATATGTTCTATATAAGAATTTGATAAGTAGTATTGGGTTAGAATACATATTGATGAGATTGTAAAGCAATGTTATCAAGGATCTTATATGTTATGTGTTAAATCTATCATAAACCCTTAGATGCTTATAAATTTGACTCCTCAATGGATATATGGCATTGATCTAAGAGTTTGTACTTATTAAGTATGGTTGGTGTTTTCAGCACACTAGAGCTTGCTACAAATTGAAAATCAATGACTATCTTATACTATGAATTGTTGTTATAGTTATCTATTACTCCAAATAGTTGATATTATTGATAAACAACCAATTCTATTCAGTCATTATCTATTATGTTGAGCTATTAAATGAGATTATCTATTGTTATTAATGTTATTTAAGATGATGGTGTAGGAGTTGTAAATGCATTAAGGGATCCACTCCGGGTCTTCTGAGCCCAAAGTGTAGGAGGTCTTTCAAATCCTGGAAATGCGGTTGGTCGAGGTCCTTTGGTGCCCACTTTATTGGAATTGGCAATTCCATAGGTAGATTAGAAGATCAACCAACTTATGTAAAAACAACACCTTGCATATGTTTGTGGTGGATGTATGATAGAAGAATTGTATGCCTCTATTTCCATTCATTAGATCTACCTTAGCCTTGCATATACTTGGGCTAAGTCTACAATTGCTTCAAACTCATGTGATCAAGGCTATGTGTGATGAAATCCTAGACCTCAACCAAGATGTGGGTAGATTATGGGAGTTTTTCCAAGACCTGAGGCTGGTCAATAAAAATGTGAAAGACTAAGCTATTTTATTTTTTCTGTCTTATCTTATACCATTTTATGAGAATGGGGGTGCCAATGTACGAGAAGATCTTTGGAAACTAGGCATGAAAATTGAAGGTTAAAGAGAATGGGGGTGCCAAACTTATAGTACTCATTGCCCCTTGTTCATCAATTTTCCCTGAGTACCCTCAACCTCATCCTTGGCGTTGGTATTGACCTTGTTTTCACTCCTCCAAACTCTTCCTCGGTGTTGATATTGACCTTGTTTTCACTCCTCCAAACTCTTCATCGGCACTGGTATTGACCTTGTTTTAACTCTAAACTCTTCCTCGACACTGGCATTGACCTTGTTTTCACTACTCCAAACTCTTCCTCGACATTGGAATTGACCTTGTTTTCACTACTCCAAACTCTTCCTCGGCGCTGACATTGACCTTGTTTTCACTACTCCAAACTTTTCCTTAACGCTGGCATTGACCTTGTTTTCACTACTCCAAAATCTTCCTCGGCACTAGTATTGACCTTTCACTTCTCCAATTTAATGAGCTACAACCTGGTTTCATTAGGTTTTATGGTATGTTAATTAAGTTCAAAATTTTGGAACCATTTAGATAGGTTTTAATATTCTACAATATAGTTAAGTATATATTAGCTATACTTTACATAATAAATAATATAATTATTCAACTTATTATAATTATATATTATATTCTTTAACAAAATTATTAAATACGTATAAAATTATTATAATTAATAATTAATAACAAGTATATTTTTATATAATACAAAATATATTTAATATAATAGTAATATATTAATATGAGAGAGAAACTAAATTTTAATTGGTTGTTTCATGTCAACAATCCAAGGATGGCATGTGTCCTTGGGGAGTTATGCTCAAGGTAGCATACCATTTGATTAAAGATAAGACAATTCTCCTTTAATACCTCTTCAATGTACCCATTGCACACTTAAGGAGACAAGATAAATATAGGGAAGAAAATATAGAGAGAGAGGGAGATAATGACAAACATACAAATATAAAGGGAGACAAAGAGATAGAGAGGGGTAGAGAGATAAAGAGATAAGGATGAATAGATATATAGGGAGGGTGATTGTCTCCCTCCTCTCTATATCTCTATCCTCCCACTATCTATGTCACTCCCTCTTCCCCCCTCTATCTATTGAGCTATCTCTCCCTCTCCCCCCATTCTCTCTCATTCACTCTATCTCTCCCTCCATCTCTCCTACTCTATATCTCTATTTCTATTTTTATCTCCCTCACTCCTCTCTATCTCTTTCTATCTATATCCCTCTCTTCCTCCCCCTCTCTATCTCCCCCTCTCTATCTCTGATGATCTCTCCCTCCCTATCCCCCTATCCATCGACTCTTTATCTCCACCTCTCTTCCTTTCTCTTCCCATATATCTCCATCTCTCTTTCTCTTCCCATATATCTCTATCTCTCTCTCTTTCTCTCCCCATCTATCTCTATCTCCCCATATATTAACTAAGAAGCCATGCAAGCATACAATAGTATATGTTGGTAAAACTATAATAGTGTTCTATTAAACTATAAGTAACACTTATCTTTCTATTGTTAAGCCTTCTTATAAAAACAATGTTTTATTAAACTATAAGTAGATTATCGTCACCACTCTTCATTCAACATGAAATGCCAAATGTAGCAATTTTTTTTTTGCTTTTGTCAAGTTTCATTAACCAAGCTATTTACTGGGTTGAATAAAGTTGTTTTATGACCCTTCATCTCTTTAAAATAATTAGACAATATTAGCGAGATCAGGAAGGGGAGAAAACTAAAATCCTTCAAAATAGGGGTAGTTGTGGGTTTGTTGGTTTTCTTTGTATAATGTATACTTAGTTCCTCTATGATAAATAAGTAACTTTATATCATTTTCTTAGTTGTGTATCCTAACTAATATAGAGTAAGCTTTTTCATTTTAATTGACTACTACATAATAGTTTATGTGTTGAAAGAATTGTTTCCATTCTTTGTAGTTTTTACAGTGGAATACAAATCATATTTAATTTCATGCCAATATACTTCTTTCATAAAGATATTTGTTTGAAATAAGTGCTTCATAACCCATCTAATCAAATCATAATTAACCTATCAAAAAGGCAATAAGAATTTTCTAAAGAAAAGAACACTTGACCCAATCACAAGTGTATGGCCTTCGAAGAAAGGAGTGATCCACATACTTAATAACAACTACCTGATTTAGACCTGGGTATGTGCAGGATCATGATGGGCCAAAAAGTGGCAACATGAAAAAGGTAGTGTTTTGAACTTCTCAAAAAATGCGAAAATCCCAAGTTGATTTTTTTTTTGGGTTGGGTGTCAGTATATTGTGCCATAGCAATGCCTAAGCCTTTATTCATATCGAATATCCAATTTGTTTTGGATATCAAATTCCTGTATAATATCTAATTTGAAAAACATTTTTTAAAATGTAATATTTTGGTGCTACTCTAAATGGATATTGATTTTTTGCACACATATAACAAGAGTAATTAGGAGTGGAGGGTAGGCAAGAGAGAGAGAGAGGAGAGAGAGAGAAGAATAGGAAGGGGGAAGGGAGAGAGAGAGGAGTGGCTTTAGAATAGTGGTTTACAAATTATATGAGGAAGGAAATTTCATTTTTTTCCTTTTCCCCAAACTCAATGGGTTCGGTCGAACTTAATGGTTTGACTGAACCTCATCATAGGTTCAACCAAACCCAAAAACCCTAAATAAAAATAATCTTATTTAAAGGGGTTCGGTCGAACATGGGTTCAACCAAACCCCCTTAAATAAGAAAAAAAACAAAAACATTATCATTTTCGACTGTCATTTTCATTGTCTTTTTACCAGTTGCTTTCCATGGTGCGTGCGGTGAACCAAGACCATGATCTACAAATGGCGAGCAAACTGACTTCATCTCTCTGGTGAATGCAAACTCAACTTTGTCTCTCCAAACTTCATCAACCTGACTTGCATATCGAGCACCAGGTATGTGAAATTTGAATTTTGTAGAGTTCAAAATGCATATGTTCATTAAATTTTGAAACCCTATATGCGAAATTTTTCAAATTTGTTGAATTCAAACTACATTTGTTTGAAATTTTTTAAAACGTTTTCAACATACACTATTTTGCTTCCACATTTTGCATACATTTTTACCAGGGCACCTCCAATTTATTTGAGGCATTATATCAAACAGTTCATTAACAAATTTATTTGAGAAATTATATCAAACAATTCATGATATAAAGTTTCTAGGGTGCATACAATGGAAACTTGGATAAAATTCTTCATATTTTGCCTTTGAGTCTTATGACATTACTCCAAAAATGGTTGGTGAACTAAATGTATGAATTGAAGAATAAATTTAGAGGAAAGAAACTAGATTGTTTGAATGAAATGTATAATAAATTACCCCTTAACTTAAAATTTAAATTCAAATTAGCAAGTTGAATTTACCTCTCTTTATGATCATTTATTCTAATTCAAAATTTGAAATAATTTTGTTTTACTCTTAATTATATATATATATATATATATATATATATATATTAGATGCTTAAATTTTTATGTCCTATGTGTAAATGAAATATGCCTTCCCATCTCAGCAATCAAAGCTATGGATAGCCTATAAAATAAAAAAGCTACCTTGCTCCTAAATGGAAAGACCAAGTGAAACATATATAAGAACTTAATAGCATATGGAAACAAACAATATAAAGTTATGAAGTTCAAATAGAACCACAAGTTGTATCATTTGAATGTGGGTAGATTTGTTGGTACCATTAGATGCAACATGCATATAGTTCCCTTAACAATATGGACAAGTAGATTTGACAACTCAAATCATACATATTTTCCAATAGACTCTATCTCACTAGGAAGATATCATTTGTAACATTAAAAATGTCCATCTCTACACATTTTTGGTGGTAGGTAGGTATTGCACAATAAGATAGAGGATGTAAACTAATTAAGACTTAGATAGTATTTTAAAAGGAATTTGAGGTGTGGAAACACTTCCCATATTAACCTATCAAGAGATAAATATGAAAAATAGATTTAATTTTAGTTACAAGAAAAATGTATAAATTATAAATTTATAACATAATTATGTACATGGGAAAATCCTCTTGGAAGAAAAATCCCACAACCAAAAACATGAACCAATTATAATATTTGATAATAATATCATTTACAATAAAATATTCATGTGCATACCCTTATAGGAGTATCATCAACATGTGAATAGGGAGTAATTTCTAGTAGCATAATGATACCTACAAAATAATTATGCTTTCTCCATCTCAAACACCCATAAATAGGAAAAATTTAAACCATAAACCAAGTGTGGTTTACCAAAACCATGAGCCAAAATAATGACCTAAAAATGGCACCAAATTTGGCACAAATTCCAACACCATATTCCTTGACTTGGTTTATAGGATGTATTTAGCAAATGCTTTACATCTTGTCAAAAAAATTCAAATCCTCCTCCTCATAACCGACACTCCATTTTTGACATATTCAAACCCATTATTTAAGATGATCTTGATGATTTTCATAATTCTAATCAATATTCTAGTGTAACCCCACTTTTTATTATCTTATGTGTCATATAACATTTCATAAGTAATTCCCATCTTACAATTTCATACAATGCTCTTACAACTTCTTAAATATATAAAAGGGACAACCCTAGTTCAATTAGGATTATTTAATTATTATCACCTACATCCATTCATTACATGTTATTAGTTTTTAGTTGCACACATTATTAGGAAATATGCATTGTCTAAGCAATTGGGGTATATTGCATGTTTGAGAGTGTTTTCCTTGATCTTTTATCTAGTTAAATTAATATCCTTTAAAATATTGTTTTATGGAGTTTTCATCTTAACTCTAATATGGCTAGCAAATAAAATGACGATTGAATCATTTTTTGATATAATAGCAAATGACAACCATATAAAGAGCCACATTAAAGAAGATGAAAAATAATGATAAAGACTATGATTTAGATACATATGTTGCTAAACAAGATATTTTCCTAAATTGATAATTACGTATTGATGCACCTCTCCACCCTAAATATCCTCACTCATTGGCTAGTAATTTATATAATGTATTAGGTGGCTATCCTTAGGGAATTAACACTATTCATAATATTACCACTCTAATGGATTTTAATAATGTTGTACCCTCTATGCATCCATCTACCCTTCATCCTCTTATAATGATTCCTCCTATCATACTATAGTTACCACTTCCATGAGATCCACCACCCATGTCCCACCACCTTTCTCTCCACTAGTATTTTTCTTATCTCCCATCCTTTTATATATGTTCACACCATTGTTACTACTAGAACTATCCTATATAGATATGCTCTTCATACCATTCCTCCTTATCCTATGAAAATCTAACCTTATAGTGTAACTTCTCCTTCCATTACCATGTCATTACCTTTCTATACCTTCCCCTCTTTATACATTCTCCTTTTTATCCTACACTACTCCTACCACTAATATATCCCTATACCTTGGATATACTATTGAAGAAATTTAACTGACTTTCAATATCGCAAAAATTAGACCCATATTTTTAAACGTAAAATGTGTATAATAATTTAGCACAATCCATGCTTCCTAATTCAACTTCACTAATATCTATTGAATTAACTTAGGTTCATTACAATAAGATAATCATATAGCCATAATTAGTTGTCAAGATAATGGTAAAGTTTTCAATAGCCATATTTATCCTTCCACATGCCACCATTAGACATACACATAAGATTCATGAACATCCATACCTATGAGCATCCAAATACAAGAAATATAACTATATATCATGCACACCATCAACATACACATAAAATATCACACCCATCATCAACACAACTAATAGTTCCCATATCATATTATCTATGTTCTCATACAAATGTGTCTTCAAATACATCAAAGCACTCATGAGTAAATCCACTCTGCAGAGCATACACACAGCTAAAAAGGTGCCCCTAAGGTATTTGTCTCCTATATCTATCTGGCCTATCCTTCTCTATGGATGTGTTCCACTCATATCTACCACGAGGGTGATCCATGTCTCAATCACTTGTCAAGGTCCTTCACTCTCTACCTATATATCCTTTCTCAATGAGCTATATCTATCCTTTGCTTCTCCCCCAAACACCTACATTTAAATATTAAAAATGTTTATCAAATCATTACAACATTGATTAAAACTAACTAAACAATGAAAGAATTTAATATTATAACACCTTATGAATTATATTGAATGTCCCCACCTTGAAATTTATAGCCATCGATGTCAATCACTTATTCATACTATAGCTTTGTTCTCCAAAATACCTACATTTACATAAAAGTGAATTTTTAAGAAAAATAATATTTAACCTACTTTTAACTCAACAATAATGGATGTATTTTTATCATAAACTCTTTGTACTCATAAAAAAATCATGGCCTAGGTAGAGTATAAAAAATGTTGTTTCCAACCTCATATGTAAATCTAGAGTTAGAGTGCCAAAATTGTTGAATTTCATCCTTTGTGCTATTAATTAGCTTCTTATCAACGACTCATGGAAGCCTACTACTAAAAGCCCAAGTATTATTTTCAATAGGACTTTCTAATCATGATCTTATTGATAGTACTTTTGATAATGTTTTACGATTTAGGCATAATTCAAAACAAGTTTACCTTAATAATTGAGCCTTTTTATTTTTTTAATTTCTTACTAATGATGTTATTACTCTATGAGCAACTCTTTTATCTTTTTCCTTACTATTATTTACAATAGAATTGAATGCATTAAAAAAAACTTTAACAAATTAATATTATTTCGATCAAACTCTTTGTTTACATGAATCTTTGAAATTTATTTAGTAAAGGTCCCATTTTGTACATCTTTAGTAATTGTATAAAAATTTGGAATATTTTGGTTAATACATCTTATTGGAAAACCATTCATTGAAATTTTTTGAAGCCCACAACTGAATGGTTTGTGATGACCTCTTACCTTCAAGAATTTCTATTATGCTCATCAATTCAAAACCATTTGGGTTCTTGAATGTTTCTAAATTTTAACAAACTCATTACAAAAAGATGGATTTTGAATTTCTTTTTCTTCTTCACAAAGGTTCTCTCTTCTTATGTAATTTGGAGACACATTGAGTTTCATTGGTTCATGTGAGCTATCAATTTAATCATTGTTATCAACAATTTGATTATTGAGTGCAATTTCAATGTCATAGGGTTCATATCCACATTAGTCAAGAAATTGTTGATGTATTTCTTCTTCTTCTTCTTCTTCTTCTTCTTCTATGATGCTACTCTTATCAATAGGTGTTCCATCAAATTTTACAATATTTTCACATTCATGTTCAACATTTTTATTTTCAATATTATTGCCACTTTCATTTTTTAAACATTTCATTATATTGAACATTAAAATATCCAATTTAAATGTCATTTAAGGGTAAATAAGGACCTTCATCTTCTTTCAATAATTAACATTAGAAATTAATACTTGGTTCATATTGTATACCCACCTCCCAATGGTCTTGGAATGGATGCATTTAGATGGAGAAGGATTTCAAAAGGCTCATGGTACTTGTGGACCCCTAAAAGGCATGATATATAACACATGAAATTTATTTATGAAATTTGGTCTTTTGTTGTTGGCTTCTAGTATGAATGTTATCTATACTTGGTGGAATTCTTAGTTGAGACTCTCAATCTTCCATTGTTGGTTTCTAGTGTGATTATACAATATGCTCGCCAAACTATATTAATTTCTAATGTTAATTATTCAAAGAAGGTTTTGTTCCATAAGAAGAGACCTATGTTCACATATTCCAAGGCATGTTATTATCCACAATGCATGACACTTCTTCGTGCATCTCTACCAAGTTCTAAACAGATACAGATCTGCCATTTCCATGGAGGAGATTGATGATTTTGTACTGATGTATTCAACCAATGTTCTTTTGTAACATGTTGTAATTAGACAATTGGTCATTTTTACTAGGACCTCACTCTGGGGCCTTTCATGTCTTACTCAGTCAATCCAGTCAGGCTTTCTTGTCGGTTCTTTCCCTCCCAGATGTCCCACTGGAATTAGCTATATGTAAAAATATTATATATAAATAAAATTTCATAAGTGGTCTCCCACTTTTTCTTAAAAAAAAAAAATTCTTGTAAATTTCCACATCTTTTTCCTTGACACAATTGCTATTTCTTAAAAGATTTCTTATGATTTTTCATAATGTTGACTAGTCAATACTTTACTATAAATATTCTCTAGTCATGCTCTTAAATTTCATAAGAATATGTCATAATTTTAAGTTTTAGACAAAAAATATGATATGATATGGTGGGAAAAACAAAGATACAAGTTGGTTTAGTTCTCATAAACTCTCTAAAAAATAATTGAATTCCTACATCCTAACTAGAAATACCATGAGGGGTTTAGATCCCACTTTAGACAAAAAATATTCTTATACTCATCACTAGTTCACTTGGACCAACTAAAGAGATGGTGAACTAAGGGAAACTTAGTTGTATTGATATATTAAATCTTAGTTATTTCTCTTTCCATTTTCCCCTCTCCACAAAACACCCTTATTTAAGTAGATTCTATTAAACCTATCTCACATATCACCTCCCAATTCTTTAAACTTTTCAAACTTCTTATTCCTCATACCTAATAATCTATCCTTCAAGCTCAACACTTCCCACCTCAATCAAATTGATCACCTTGATTGCCTAATATCCCTTTGGTTGATGTTCCTAGACCTCATCAAAATGGTAAGTGGATACAATTGTGGAATGATGCGATTAAATCTATTGCACAACCTTACTATGATCTTACAATAAGAAAATGGCTAGAAAGAGATCTAGAATGGAAAAAAAATATGGATCCAAATAGAAAAAAAAAACTTGTTTTGGATTTAGCACTTACTAATAACTTTTCTACAATGAGTGGTTGCTTTCATTGAAATAAAACTTAGAAGATTTGAACTTAATTGTGGTAGAGGATATCAATTAGGAGATAGGCTACATTGGATGAAAGGATATAAGGGATACAAATTATTTTTTAGTTATCTCAAACATATTTACATTCTCGAGAGTGGACAATATCTATCGTTGATCAAGAGAGGTAGTTCCATGGCAACTCTATTGATATTAAATCCATTTTCCTCCAACTTTACAAATCATTTTTAATTGATCTAGTTGAAGGAGATCCACGTCAAGATATAGTGAAAAATTATGGGCATAACAATTATATATTTTTTAACATATATAATATGTATGGTTGGATTAGTGAGATATTTATAACAAGTATGCAATGAAGTCAAACTTTATTAGATTTGATTCTTAATAAATCAGTTTTAACGATTCAATTTATAGCTTTATGCAATCTATAAGTTTAAATAGTTTGATGGTATCTAAACTTTATACATATAAAAATATGATAAATGTCTAATTATTTTGCTTTACAATCTATAATTTTTTGATGTTCTTGGCTATATAATTGAAGTTCATTTATGTTAACAACTATTAGATTAAATATTTTTACCCCAATTATTTTCAAATAATTTTATACTAATCTTTGTATTCTTATTCTTTCTTCCATCGTTTCATTTAAAATTTGAACCATTTAAGGATGCTATGTTATAGATTGTAGTTGTCTTCCAATTCTTTTTAAATTGTTAATGGTATGAAAATATTATTGATGAGTAGATGAATTATTACAAGTTCTATTTTAGATTTGTATTCCCTTTATCTAGATATATTATTTACCAAAGTCTCATTGCTCTTTTAGGTGTACTGTATATATATATATAATGTGGAAAATGCAGATCATGTTCCACCTGTGCCAGATTCTTTATTTTCAAATACTAGTAATGAGATTAAAAAACTGAGAGATTCATTAGCCCAGGGTGCAAACCCGGGGATATATAGTGAACCATGCATGTTAATATTGCATAGTCTAGAAAAACTAAAAGATGAACTTGAAAGGACTAGTACATATTCCCCAAATAGAGTGACTGCTATTCTTTCCCACATGTGGGAAGAATTACATGGTGACGTTCCCCTTAAATAAATATAGGATAGTGTCACCAAAGAAATGATAAAAGCCAGTTGTTTTCCATTTTATCAAATTGTGCGTAAGGTTAGGGGATATCAATTCACTAGATGTGTCGATCATGCTATGGCCTCATTGATCTACCCATGATTTCTCATAGCAAATGATCTATACCCAAACAATGACCAGATTCCATTGTATTTTGTTCAATAGTTGTATGTTGAGGTCCATTTGGGCCTCAAAGTTAACTACCTGGACATTCCACCATATGCTGGTCAGAGGCGTGGTAGGATTGCTGATAGGCCTACCTATCATCAAGCAGATAGACCACCCCTAGTGTTTAGGGTATTGGTTGGTGACAGATCTCCTGCTCTCACCCCAACTCTAGCCCCATAGCAGATGAGGTTGGCGTTGCTTCCCAAAAGGAAGTAATTGACACTGTAGGTGACATTGCGACTGCCACCACTAGGATATCTAATGATCATGTAGGTCAGTATTTGATGTCCAGACATTCCCGATCCACACCATTTTCAACACAGTGGACCACCATGGATCCTTTTACAATGGTCGACATCCCTACTCCTACACAGCTTGATGCACTTACAGGAGATATGTCATGCATAACTCTACATTGTTTGGCTAAGGACCTGTTGGAGGCATATGCCCACATTGCATCAGACAATGGGATCAGTATAGAGCATGTTAGAGAGAATTTGAGATGCAGAGGTCCTTCAGTTCCAGGATCCCATCACTCTCAACCGAGCACTAGTGCACATCAGGATCCACCTACAGTTCATACGACACTTGCACAGACTATGGGTTTTACTGATATGTTGATTGGTTTTGGTTCATCATCACCGATGCCATCTCACCTTCATAGTCCTCTACATTCATTATTTATGGCACAACATGGGATAGATCAGATGGATGTAGATGTTGATTCATCACTTGATCGTTTGGTGGATATGGTGGAGGTAACTATTTCAGAGGACTTAGGTCATCTGATATCAGATGATGTGCATGTATGTGTGCATGTGCATGTTTCAATTCTTTTTTCATTATTTTTTAATTTTTTTTAACTAGATATTCATGTAAGTTGATATATATGTGTATATATATTGTTATAGGTGGACATACCTCATATCACTCCTAGCCTTGGTCCAGATTGTGTGCATGATCGATGTGACTCTGTGGATGAATCTACTATCAGTGGACATGTGAGTTTTACATTTTTATATAATCACACATGTATATGTACATGCAATATATTTATGTATGCATAGATTTAGATTGATATTTAAAAATACAAGTTCATTTAAAAATAAATTTCATAAAATTTATTCAATATAAATTATATGTATTTAGCACATCTTGTACACAATTTTATTTGTAGGGCTCAACACATCCATCAGAGCAGGATCGTTCTCATTCAGATGGCCATTCATCTAGGAGTAGACATTCATATTAGGCCATGCACTCTAGATTTATGATCTTTACCACATGTATTTGATTATATGATGATCTTTAATAGTATTTGATATTTGATTATCTCTAACTTACATTTTCTTATATGATATACATATATTTGCTTATTTGTTGATCTTTAGTATTCGACATTTGATGATCTTTAATTTACATTTTTCTTTTATGATATGTACATATATTTTCTTATATGATATATACATACATTTGCCTCTTTACTTATAATATGTGTTATGTTTATATGTATTGAATCCTTTACATGTATGTACATGTGTTTGCTTATGGTTTAAACATGTTTACTCATAATATATGTATGCATTTGCTTTAAATATTCAATATACATACATGTTTTCTTATTTTATGATCTCTTACAACTTACATTTCCTTATATTCAATATACATTTGATCTCTAGTAGAATTTTAGGAAATCAATGCCACTTTATAATTAAGTTCATTCATGTTGATCACAATAAATATATTTTTAAAAAGACTTAAGCAACATGAACCATTGAGTTGAGAACAAGATATAATATTTTTGACAAGTAACTTGAAATTCAATTCATATATAATTTTAAGAAAATTAAATTCAAATTATATCGAGCTATTATACGTTTTTGACAAATAACTTAAAAATTCAATTCAAATATAATTAAGAAAATTCAATTCAAATTATACCTCTAATATAAATTTTTGACACTTTAACAAAATTCTAAAATTACTAGATATGTTGTGCATACCTATGAATTAAATAACAACAAACTCCACAATGAAATAACTTGTTTGTTTACTACTTGATTCATTTAAACTAGAATCTAGTTATTCTATGTACACTTGAATAATTTTGATTCACTTGGAGCACATATTTTGGAGAAGAAGTTTTTGCACATTTATCAGGGAGGAAAATATTGGAGCTCGATAAATTTTCATTTTTATCAATCAAGGCAAAATTTGGAGGATAATTTAACTAAGTTGGTAGAGGACTTGTTTAGAGTCATCTTTAAGTTGAAGAAGAAAATGGGACAACAAAGAAAAAGAAAAAATGTGTCTCAACGAAAATTGTCAAAAGAAGAAGAACAAAAGAGGCGTGAACAAAACTTGGAAAATTATCATAGAAAGAAACAAGGTACATGCTTGTTTCTTCTCTCTCTCACTCTCAAGTGTGTGTTTAGGACTTTTACTTTGAAGTTTTCTAACCATCATTGTAATTGAATGACTATAAATACTTTTAAATGTCCTCAAGTCATCTTGGTCATGCAAGTTGCAATGTTTATATGATCCTTGACTCCAATTCCTTAAGCCAATTCTTTTTGTTTCAATGTTTGTGTTTTGTGTCTTTGGTCTTTTATTTTCATCACTTCAATGTTCTCAAATTATTTTTATGTTTTATGCCCTAGGGATTCCTCAAGCTGGAGTCAATCCAAATCTAGATATTGGATGAAACGAATCCGTTGAAGAACACATGGACCTTGAAGTTAGGGAGGAGACCCAAGTTGATCTGTAAACTAGGACGTTAAAGTAATTCAAAAACTTAATCCAATACATATTTAATCCTTGATCGCAGCAGTAATGCGTGATTGTGTCTAAACCGTTGAAATTATTATAGGAAAGAACACTTAACTTAACCAGATTCAAGAACATAAACTGAGAAACTTAAAGGAATCAAAATACAGAAAGAAATAATGAGACAAAGAAGAATTAGAGAGATCACACTTGATAACGGAGTTCGCTCAATTTGAGCTACGTCTCCGGGTCTACTTCTCAACATTGGACCGCTTTATTAAGATTTCCAAGCACCTGAAAATTCCTTCTTACAATTCTCCAAGCTTCCAATAATCTCCTCACAATCTCACTCACACTTTACAATTTTTGGTGTATAAAAAACACCTTGTAAATTCTCCTCCAAACACTCTCCAAAATTTTCTTACAAAGGCATAAAAGTTCTCTCAAAAAACTTGAACTGAAAAATCAATAACCTACACCTTTTATACATAAATTTGGCTATTGTGGCCAAAACCACCATAATTAATAAAACAACAAATTACTAATAAATACCCCTCGTTTACAACAAATAATAACAACCCTCTTAAAATCCATTTTTAATTTGTTTATGATGCCCATGCCATTTCTCCATTTACGGGCTATATTGGTTTGTTATTTTTTTTTATTCATTAGTTGTCTTTTATTTTTTTATGAGATTTTGTTTTAATCCCACAAAATCCGATCCCACCAAATCCTCTTGGGATCCCACAAAATCCGATGGATTTTTGTGAGATAAAATAAGCCTCCACACTTTATTTTCAAAAATAAAACATGGTACGTGAATTTTTGTGAGATTTTTCCACATCACCTGTAATTCCCACGTCACCATCTAGTCAACTGCCATGTCACATGCTGACATCATCATTTTTGACTAAAACTTTGACTGGTTCTATTTTGCTCATACGGACTCCGTTTTCGAAACCGAAGATAGTTATGGAATTAGCACAACGAGCACTACGACTTGGTGTAAATTTTACTTGGATTTGAGACAATCAAATTTTCACCTTTTTGGACACCTGATTCACTTATTTGACCAAACCTTTGACCAAGCATAACTTTTGCATACAGACTCCTTTTGAGCCCGTTCAAGTTGCATCAAGATCGTGTCGGCGAACTCTATGCATCGGTGGTGTTTTTGTGAGATTCTGAGATTGTGAAATTTTGAGGTCTTTTGGATCCACCTGGATCATTCCTCCCCATTGAGAAGCTTTTGGACCTCCAAAAGGTCTATTTTTACATGCAATTAAAGTGAGGGAATTTTTGCCTCACTTGCCCAGTATCAACTGTCCTTCCTTCTTGAAACCTGTGCATCTGACTCATCACAACAACAATCAAGACTGCACTGATATTGTTAAGTACATTAGCAATATACACATCCACATTCAGTGTTGTTGCTACCAACCAAACATTGCTGAAAAGTAGAAGGCTGAATAATAGAACTAAATTTGTAGACGAGAAAAAGAATGTACCAACATCATACTTGTCTTTCATAACTGGAACAACCTTAGAATCAGATAAGTTTTTATGCAATGACACTTCTTGTGGTACAAACTTAAGTGCCAAATTATTGCTTGCATTAACTACCATTTTCAATTGTCCCATTGTCACAAAAGATTTATCAGACTTAATTGGATGAGAATGTGCAATGTATTCAATTCCTTCCTTAAATAAATGATACTGATTATGTTCCCTGTAGAAGATTGCCTTTCTATCATATAAGTATGGGCTACCCAACACAATGCCACAAATATCAAGTGGAACCACATCAAATTCAACCTCATCTATGAACTTAGATGTTATTGCAAATCTTAAATTGCATTGCTTAGTTACTTTTAATTTTTTATCATTGCACACCCAACCTAATGGATAAGGTTTCTTATGTGGCTTTGTTTCCAATCCCAATTGTTTAATAGCTTCCTCTAAAATTAGATTAACTTGAGACCCACTATCAATTAATGCATTAATCTTAGTGTTCTTAGAAATCACCCTTATATGAAACAATTCACATCTTTTGCTATCTTCAGGAACAACACAACTCTTAGAAGTAGAAGCACATGAAACATCAGTGGTAGAATCATTGTCAACAAAAGTTGTACCTTTCAAACCTACAACTGATATCTTTGTTTCGTCATCAGAATCTGATCCAAGATCTTGAATGACAATTGCAGCCTTTTGCTTTCCTTTACGATCCTTAAACCACTTTGGCTTCAATTCTGGATGCAATTTCCAACACTTCGCATCTGTATGCCCATTCTTCTGACAATGTGAACAAGTAGGATTTTCACCTTCCTCTTTCTTCATGGTAGCTGCTTTCCTCTCCTTACCCTTCTTATTGCCTTCAGTTGGAGGAATAGATTCTGTTTTTGAACTGAAACTTATGTTCCTTCCACCTGCTTCAATATGGGTTGCTTGTACACACACTTCATCAAAATTAGTTGGATTAAACATAAGAATTGTATGTTTCAAATGCGAATGCAATCCACCTATATACTTTAATAAAGTTTCTTGTGTATAAAGAGGAATACCAAGAGTGAGTGCTTTCTTCCTAAACACCTGTGTATACTCTTGAACCGTTTGTCCTTTACCCTATCTTATATTTTGCCAATCCATAACAGCTTGTTGCATATAACCCAAAGGATAAAACTGTTTCTTTAAAGCAGAAGTAAACTCATACCAAGATGAAATGATTTTACCATGCTTAGCAAGATCATCTTGAATCTTACTCTCCCACCAAACCAATGCAGTGCCTCCCATTCGAAGAGTGGCTAGCTAGATTTTAGAAGATTCATCCAAGATCTACTGAACCCTGCAATACACTTTGATCTGCTTAAGCTAGTTATCCAATTTCTCTGCATCCAATTCACCATTATACATAGGCAACTCAAATTTGACATCTAATTTTAATAAAGGAGAATTAGTTGATTTTTGTGCAACTTTTCCTTGTGAAGAATGTTTGGGACTTTCAGAAGATGAAGAGGACGAAGAACAAGATGGGGAAGAAGGTTCAAGAGGGTCACTACCACCTCCTACTCCTTTACAATTCTCCTCTTTCGAAGTAGATTCATTTTCCTCCTTTCTGTTCTTGCGTTCCTTTTTCCTTTGACGCTCTTGCCTTTCCTGGAAAAGAACTTCCACCATTGCCTTCATGTCCAGAAAAGCTTTTTGAAATTCCTTCTCATCAATTTCTGGGACTTCCTGTTCAGCTGCCATCTCTGATCGTGGAAAAGTCCTTCATCTCCCAATCTCTGGGTTGATCTCTGTAAGTGAACCTTCACCTTGCTTCAGTTTCAACCTGGTTAACATTCATCGCCTGCAATTATCCTGCAAAATGGGCTCTGATACCAACTTGATCTGTAAACTAGGACGTTAAAGGAATTCAAAAACTTAATCCAATACAGATTTAATCCCTAATCGCAGCAGTAATGTGTGATTGTGTCTAAACTGTTGAAATTATTATAGGAAAGAACACTTAACTTCAACCAGATTCAAGAACATAAACTGAGAAACTTAAAGGAATTAAAACACAGAAAGAAATAATGAGACAAAGAAGAATTAGAGAGATCACACTTGATAATGGAGTTCACTCAATTTGAGCTACGTCTCTGGGTCCACTTCTCAATGTTGGACCGCTTTATTAAGATTGCCAAGCACCTGAAAATGCCTTCTTACAATTCTCCAAGCTTCCAATAATCTCCTCACAATCTCACTCACACTTTACAATTTTTGGTGTATAAAAAACACCTTGTAAATTCTCCTCCAAACACTCTCCAAAATTTTCTTACAAAGGCATAAAATTTCTCTCAAAAAACTTGAATTGAAAAATCAATCACCTACACCTCCTTTTATACATAAATTTGGCTATTGTGGCCAAAACCACCATAATTAATAAAACAACAAATTACTAACAAATACCCCTCATTTACAACAAATAATAACAACCCTCTTAAAATCCATTTTTAATTTGTTTATGATGCCCATGCCATTTCTCCATTTACGGGCTATATTGGTTTGGTATTTGTTTTTATTCATTAGTTGTCTTTTATTTTTTTATGAGATTTTGTTTTAATCCCACAAAATCCGATCCCACCAAATCCTCTTGGGATCCCACAAAATCCGATGGATTTTTGTGAGATAAAATAAGCCTCCACACTTTATTTTCAAAAATAAAACATGGTACGTGAATTTTTGTGAGATTTTTCCACATCACCTGTAATTCCCACGTCACCATCTAGTCAACTGCCATGTCACATGCTGACATCATCATTTTTGACTAAAACTTTGACTGTTCTATTTTGCTCATACGGACTCCGTTTTTGAAACTGAAGATAGTTCTGGAATCAGCACAACGAGCACTACGACTTGGTGTAAATTTTACTTGGATTTGAGACAATCAAATTTTCACCTTTTTGGACACCTGATTTGCTTATTTGACCAAACCTTTGACCAAGCATAACTTATGCATACAAACTCCTTTTGAGCCTGTTCAAGTTGCATCAGGATTGTGTCGGCGAACTCTATGCATCGGTGGTGTTTTTGTGATATTCTGAGACTGTAAAATTTTGAGGTCTTTTGGATCCACCTAGATCACAAGTTTAAACAATGCTTGTTGGAGAGGGGTCAAGATCACTTCCTTCTACTAGTATGGATGGGCATATAAAACTAGCACAAACTTCTCTCACTTATATCTCATCATGTTTTATTAGTTTTTTTGCTTGCATACACAAACTTCACTTATATTTAACATCATCTCTCAGTTTTGTTTGCAAAATATTTTGTGACACATGTATAGGAAGGGCTCAATAAGTAGGAAGTTTTCATGCTCAAGTCAAGCCAAATCTAGTTAGATCAAATGAATCCACTCAAGAATGCATGGTCCTTGAAGATAGGGAGGAGGCACAAGTTAAAAAAATGCATGTTGGAGAGGGGTCGGGATCACTTCCTTCTACTAGTATGGATGAGCATATAAAACTAGTTGAGAAGGTGGGGAAACAAATTTCTCATAGAAATTTAGATCATTTACTTGAAATGGATATGGTAAAACTAAAATATTATTTCAACCAGCCTTATAATAAGAGAAAGAGGTAAATGACTAAATCTGTAAATGGAATGATCAATCATCATTTCAATCATCTTGATACACTTGAAAAAACTAATTATTATCACGTTTACTTCTTCGCGATGAGCTCAAAGAGTCATTACAATTGTTGGGTGTTCATTCAGCATCAAATAAGAAGAAACACATGGGATTACAAAAGGATATTGTTCAAAATGTTAAAAAGGGTTTAGATTCCATTGGGAAAGGATCTCGATCAGTGGATCAGGCCACTACAAGAAGGGTGATGTTGACATCTATTGTACATCAAGATATAGCAAGAAAAAGAAAAATGTCTGCACTTTCAACTGAAATTGGTTATAGTAGAACCACATTGATAAAATATGAGAAAAAGAGAAAGTTTTTGGATGAGATTTTAGAAGGCAATTGGGAAATTATGTGTAGAGCTCCCTGTTCTGACAGAATTGAAGATGTTAGGAACTTGGTCTCAAGTTTTTGGCATGATCAGACTCGTCCATCATCAAATACTAGAGATATTATGAGACACAGGATTGGACCTAGTATTTATGAAAATCATATCAAACATTGGCTATACATAACACAATTTGAGATGTATATGAACTTTTGTAATGCATATCCTCATATAAAGATTGGGCAAACAATGTTTCAAAGGTTAAAGCCATATTATGTGAAGATAAACAAGTTTTTGGAAACTTGTTGTTGTCGTTGTCATATTGAATTTGATCTCTACTATCAGGTGTTTCAAAAGATGAAAGAAGAAAGATGTGGGTTTCAAAATGCACCTCCTAAACAGGAAAGTTTGTTCATAAAGTCTATAGTATGTGATCATGAAAATGGACCTCAAATAAACTGCATAAAATGAATTTGTGAGATGTGGAAATTTGGCTAAATTTCTTTCAAGAATTGAGGATACTGACCTAACAAAGACAGTAAATTGCAAGAGGTAAGAACTATTTTTAGAGAGTTTATTTGTTTCAATTTGTCATAGATCAAGTTATTTGGATTCTCTTTGATGTAATGTTTCATTGATCAAGTGTGGTTTATTAGTTATTCACATATTTTACTGACACAAGTACAAGTATGTAAAGTTGCAAACAAATTTTGGGAAAGAATCCACAAGGTTGAACTATGTAGAAGAGGAGATTCCTATTGGAAAATTTATGGAATATTTTCAAAAATCGATATGACCATACATCATTCCATTTTTGCTAAGTGGCAAGCACAAAAATTCCAAACATTGAGAGATACTTTCCCACATGGAACAATTATATCAGTAGTTGAATTTGCAGAAAATTACTCCTTTGTACATCAAAAGGAGATTCAATTATAGTTTTACTTTTTAAAGAAGATCACTATTATGGTTCATGTGTGTTATCGACACGCACAATCAGAATTGGATGGTGTTGAGAGTATAGATGAAGAACAAGCCATTAAGAAAGAATATCACTTTTATATTAGTGATGATAAAGAGCATGACACACTTTTTGTCCAACATTGCTTTACAATATTTTTTGAGAATTTGAGAAGCAGGGGTGTAAAATTTGAAAATCATTTTGTATGGTTAGATGGATGTGCGACACAATTAAAATCTTCACGGCCATTCTATGCACTTTGTAGATATCATAAAATCTACAAAATACCACATGTTTGGAGTTTTTTGAGAGTGGGCATGGAAAGGGTGAGCATGATGGAGCAGGAGCTTGCATCAAACGAGCTTTTAGAAAGCATCAAATGAGTTATCTAGAAGATCGTCTAGACAATGCACATGATGTTGTTGAATGGTGCAAGAAACACTTTGCATCAAATAATGGTGGCACATCTTCAAGAACAAACAACATTATTCCACCAGAGTGTTTTGCAGGAGAATGCTCCGGGTATGTATAAATTACATTAAATCAAAATTTGAATTTATTTAAATTTAATATATATATATATATATATATATATATATATATATATATATATATATATATATATATACATGTTATTTTTTCACATAAGTTTTTTGTTGTACATATGTATCTAGGTGTGGATAGAAGATCGATGCATGGATGCAAGAGGGTAGAAAAAAAAAGATCTTTGCATTGTGTTAGGAGTTCAGATAGTCGCCATGGATGGATATTAGACACAAGGGATTACTCTTGTTTTTGCATTGAGTGCATTAAGGAAAACTTTGATTATGCATGCAACAATCAAGAACTTGGATATGTTGGTAAATAGGATACAGTGCCACTAGTTGTTTCAGAAACATATGATGAAGATGAGGAAGAAAGATTTGAAGGCATTCCTTTGATTTCAATTGATTATGACCATATTTCAGGATTGGTTAGAAAAGGTACACGTGTAAGTTTTCAATAATTTAAATATTATACATATCTAGTTAATGATCTTTAGAGACATTTCTAATTTTTTTAGATTTTTTTTGTATAAATTTGGTGTATAGGAGATGTTTTTGCAGTCATAGCAGAGCCTAGAAACATTGAAGGTGTTAGCTATTATTTATTGCATTGCACAAAAGAGAGGAATAAGCTAACATAACCTGAAACAAGTGATGGAATGTTATTTCCCACAGGTGAGTTTGAATTTAAAATTTTATATACATTATATTCACATGTGCACATTACATTATAAACATGAAATATATATTGTACAAACCTTGAGCATGAAAATGTTGCACACATTCATATGTCTTACCTTAGGTTCATGCTTACCATACAGGTTCTGTTGTAGTGCAAGTGACATATCTAAAACAATTCAAAGTTGTTCAGCATGGGATTCATTTTGTTGACTATCAACCTGATAACAAGGTATATCAATATAGTCACTTAATAATTGCTACCACTCTACATCTTCATGCAATTCCACATGCACGTGGCCGAAGAAAATGGAGACTAGATAGTGATGATCATCAAAAAATTCTACATGTTATTGAAGAGTGGGTTGAACCAGAATCTTTGACTTAGATTATATCCATGGTTTTCAAGTTCACTTGTAACCCTATACATGTTCAAATGAGAACTTATAGTAACTTGTACATAGTTGTAAATCATTTTGTGTAAATTACAATTATATGTACATATTTGTTCCATGGAAAATTATTAAGTTCAAGAATCTTTGATAGCATAATCTCTTAATTTTTTTGGCTACATGTAAATCCACATATATGCTTTCAATCCTTATTTGAAATGTAGTGAAGTTTTCTAAAATCATTTTTCCTAACTTACAATTATATAAAACTTATATTTGTTTC
>VDFB02119500.1:60864-73030 GCA_007258455.2 Sequoia sempervirens | reverse complement strand
GAGATAGAGGAGGAGTGAGTGAGAGAGAGACCTAAGAGAGGGAGAGGGGGTAGGATATTGAAGTTACTTGAGAGAGAGAGAGGGAGGGAGTGGGAGAGAGATAAAGGGAGGGAGGTGTTATGCCTTGCATAACCACCCCATTTTAAATTTGATTAAAATGAGACCCCTCTTTTTCTTTCGCTCTTTGTGTTTTTCCCCCCCTTGATTTTTGAGGTTTTGCTTTGCCTTGGCATGTGCTTAATATGTTTATCTTCTTTGCCTAGGTGTTTTTCCCAAGATGAGTATTGAAAATCTTATGTTTTGGGCTAAGTTCGGGTTTTTGACCCAGTTTGGGATTTTCCACCCCATCTAGATTTTCTCGGATTGTGTTCAGAGTCTAGCCCAACCTATTTTGCATTGTGAATCAGGAATTTCTAGCCTTCACGAAATTCCACCTAGGTCAAATTTTTCTAGATTTCCGCCTGGCCGTCAGGTTTCCAAGTTTGGTCAATTTGGTGAAGGTGTTGGTGATTTTTGGGTTTTCTACCAACCTCGGGATTTTCCTGCCTGCCAAGATTTTCCCAGATCTCTCCAGCTTCCCGAAAGTGTGCTATGAGTTTAGAGCTTTGCACTCTTCATGGAATTTTGATCTGGCCAATTTTTTTCTAATTCTCTATTCTGGCTAGATTTTCCCAGTTTCTTTTAGTTTTCCCGAAGTGCAATGTTCTGAGTCATCCATGGAAATCCGGTCCGGCCAGACTCTTCTGGATTTTCTGGGAGGCGCTATGGAATGAGGAAATTTGGTAAAATTGATGAATCTAATGATGAATTCTTGTGTTTCCATGCTTTAATTTGGTAAATTTTACTATTGTATGCTGCTTATGTTCATTTTGATGATCTAGTGTTGATGCTTAATGGGTAATTTAATGGTTTTTATCATGATTTTAAGCTAACACTTTGATGAAATGTTGTCAACAATCAGATTCTCACATTGGTGTTTGATGAATGCAGGCTGAGTCTGGTAAGGAAGTGTTTGGAATGGCTAAGAGAGACTGGGACAATACGATGGACAGATCTGAAGAATAATGTCAATGCCATTGAATGGTGAACTAGGGTTTCACCTATGCCACTTGAGGATGGTTTGTAGAGGACGTTCTTAATGATGAAGGTCATAATGGAGCAAGGTATGGGCGACGTGGAGGAAGCAGTTAATGCAAAGCTGCGTCAAAAGTCATGCTTCCTCACCATTTTTCTTTTCCTCTTCTTCATGCATTTTGGTTCGTTTCTTGCCTCTGGTCGATGCCCTTGCATTTAATGAATTTTTGACTTCATTTCAAACTCTTCTAGGGACAACGTGTTTGGTAACCAACTTATTTTGTAAACCCTAAATTGGGTCGATGCATCCAACGCGTTTTATAAGTATGGTGTTTCACCTCTTTTAAAGGGGGTGGTTGTTAGTATTAGAAGGGAGACAAGTTAGTTAGCAAGTTGGAAGATTCATAGGGTAGAAAAAAAACTCAAGGAGTGAAGTAGGAGTTAGAAATTATTTTATTCTGAGTAGTCACTGCAATACAAAAGACTCGAATTGTTGCCATCTTTTTGGATTTGATACAACTAAAGACATTGCGTTCTTGTTGAATTCGTTTTGTTGATCTATCTTGCATGATTTTGGCTATTTATGTTTTGTTAGAAAGTTAAGAAAGATGAAGATGAGTTAGAAAAGGGTTAAGAAGAAGCAAGCTAGGGTTTTCTAAAGTAAGTTAGACATTTTTATAGTTTTCTAGGAAGAGGAGGTGATGTATCTTCTTGATTTTCTTAGCATAGATGGAGATAATTTAAAGACATGGGTTTCTATACACTAGTGATATTTCCATATTTGTAAATGCTACTTATCTATTTCATTAACAATAGGAGCAACTAGATTTAAATCTACTTTATATTATGCTCTAGAATGGTATTCATTTTATGTTAATCATTTTGATTTGAAAAGCTTTCATGGAATAAAATTTTATCTTATGTTTTTTTTGAATAATGATTTGCAATCTACTGTTAAATTTTGCACTATGAATGAATGAAACTTTGTATCAATTACAAGTTAATTTTATTCTGTAGTTCTAGTTTAGGGATTCCTTGGAAGGTAACAAGTCTGATTAGTTGAATGAATCAACATTATTTTTAGTTTAAAAACCTTGATCTATCTTTTTTTTTTTTTCTTTAAAAACCACCAGCTAAAGTAGGTTTATATAGATGTTTGATCTTGCAACAATCCAAAAGCTCAAAACCAGTAGGCCCCTTGAACATTACAACCATATTGACCACTTTGTGAAACAACGTTGTGAACCAACATCAAAGACCTTGGGAGGTGATTAGTTTGATTAATGATTGTCTTTTTCAGGAGAGATGACATACTTTTACTCTTATCTTATCTGCATGTTGTGGGTCAATTTGGCACATCAATAGGAAATTGGTGCTAGAAGAAGGGCCAGAAGAGAAAACTAGATAATACTGGGTTTTTCTCACTAGAGAGGTCCCATAGATTTCTTCGATCAATTGAAAACCCACCACCTTTGATAGAACTCAAGACCCCAATGAGACACAAGATTTACAGGATTGGCACAACCATTCTACCACCCTTGTCAGCTCCACTCACTCCACCAGGCTTTCCACCAATACCCCAATTGATACCCATGAATCCACCACCAAATCCATTTCAATTGCCATTATAGTTGGTTCAGCCCATCCAACAGCTGGCTCAACCTCCATCACCACCACCAATGGAATTTTTTATGAATAATCCCTCTCCATTTGGGACTATTCCTAGAGGCTTTCATGATATGCCTATGAATCCTAAGAGATTTTGTCCCAAATACATTCATGGTGAATCAAGGAGTGTTGAGGAGCACATACAAGCTTTTAAGGATGCTTGTACCAGAGCCCGGATAGCTCACCATGATGTGGTTTGTATGTTGTTCCCTTATTCCTTAGGGGATATGGTGTATAACTGGTACCTAAATCTTCCACAAGGTTCTATTCTGAGCTGGACTGAGCTAGAGAATGCTTTCATCAATCAATTTAGAATTCATGTGGATCCAACCATTTTGTTCCATCAATTTTATACCATTAGGAAGGAGCCATGTGAATCACTACCCTTGTTCAATATAAGGTTTCAACGAATGTATAGGAGATTGCAGGACCCCATCTAGTTGCTGAGAATAGTGCCATTCAACATATTCTAGAGTAATAGACCCTTTTCTTGGCTTGTTCCTACAAAGGACTTATCATCCGATAGATATTGATTCTCTGTCTAAAGTTGATCATCTAGCCATCAAGCTGCAACAACAAACTAGCTCTCAACAAGGGAACTTGGGAGGAGGTTTTCCTTCTATGGGATATCAGATGCCTAATCCAACCCCTTTATTCAATACTATCCCAAAGATGTCTCCTTCCCATTATGGACCTATGTTTGAGTTGCAAACTCAATCTCTTGTTCCATTCTTTGCCAATGGAGCTCCTGACTTCTCTCAACAATCACAAGCTCATCACATTCCACATGGTCATAATCAAGCTAGAATACCAAATCTTGTTGGTCAGCCACTTTTTGCTAAGAGTGTTGAGAGTGAAAGGATAGTCCAAATCACAAATGAGGTGGAGACCCTAAAGAAAACTCTGTCTCAAGTCACAAATGACATGGCTCAGCTTAAATTGAACACCTCTCAGAACCAAGGTAATTATGATAATCAAGGTAATTACCCTAATCAGAATAATAATAATTAGGGTAATTATCAGAACAACAACAATCACAGCCAGAGGAATTATCAAGGCCAAAACCTCCCTAACTAAAGCTATCAAAATCATAATAGAGGATATAACAAGAGGCCTAATAACAATAGACAATGGAACACAGGGCCAAATAATGGTGGAGTTTCTCACAATTATCAAGCTAATGAGGACAGGCCACATACTGCAAACGTGGTTGACCTCAATTTTATGACTAACTGGTGTAGGTTGCATGATACTACAACTCATTCCGAGGTGAACTGTCCTGGAATGGAGAAGGTTGTGAAGATGGCACAGGTAGATACCCAAATGTTCCAAGGGAATTCAAATAAAGGAGGTGGCTCAGTGGATACAACAATGGCTTATGACCTCTTTGAAGGAGAACCTTCATTCCCAATGCAGAATGAGAATGAACCAATGGAAGATGTGTATGATGCCCAAGCCTTTCAGACAAAAGGACACTTCCTAAGAAACCAGAATAAGGGTCTCTTCACTACATCAATACCACCTAACCACATGGTGCCTCTGAATCAAAGTGCTGATAACAACCCTCCTCCATCGAAGGGTCCGCCTGACTTCCCTAGCAAAGGTAATTCATATGGTGTTTTCAAATATAATGCAAGTTATAACACAAAATTTGATATTGTTTCAGAGATGTAGAAACATAAAACCTCATTATCCTACTTTGACATCCTAAAATGGTGCCCTTCCCAATGAGATATAGTGTTGAAAGCTTTGGAAGAGGATGATAAATTAAAAGGGAAAACCAAGGTGGCACTCGCTGCGGACATGAACACAACTTTGTTTAGAAACAAGGTAGGAACCCCACCATTTCTTTTAAGTTTGAGAATCTATGGGAATAATCTGCATAATTGTCTGTTAGATTTAGGGGCTTCTGGAAATGTTATGCCATTTTCTGTATGCAGGAAATTGGGATTGAATCCTATCCAAACAAACAAGAAGGTCATCCAACTTGATAAAACAAAGGTTAATGTAGTTGGAGAATGAAAAATATACATGTACAAGTAGGGTCTGACCCTAAGATTCAAACCAATATGGATATTTAGGTAGCAAACATTACTGAGACTTATGGTATGATTTTGAGAAGAGATCTGATGAAGAGTATAAGGGGATATCTCTCCCTTAACTTTTCACATATGTGGCTACCATGGAGGGGAATGCCTATGTAGATTAGGAATGAGAGTGAACCTCACCTCAAACATATCATCATTGAGTATGAGTGTCCCAACAAGGTAGATTATTTTGAAACCGAGATAGGGGTTTATAAGAGAGAGGAAATTCTGACTCTTTCAGTTCTTGATTCTAATGATTTGTCAATACAAGAATTCCCTAATCCCATGATTAGTGTAAACCAACAGGTATTGATCAGGAAGTTACAATAGGATCAGCTGGTCTTAGGGGAATATATCAATTTGTGGAGTCTTCTACTCCCAAATTGGTGTAGGGTACACTACCAAAATCATTCGGAATTGACTTGCCAACCCTGCATCAATGTCGGAAACCATGTTTTCAAATTGAAGAAACTAGCCCAAGTCACCTTGAGACCATTTTAGATCACTTCTCATTTGAATCCAAGAAGGAAATAATGTTAACCAAGGATAATATACCTTCAGAGGAAGTCCCTCCTCAAACTGAACTTACCCCAGTCATAATACCAGATCAACATAGTTACGTTGAACAACCCTAGAGTTTGTTTGATATCCCTGCACTCACAAGTACACCGAAACCCAATGGGTTAATCAAATATATAGATAACTATCAGAAAGATATCCTAGGATTACATGATATATCTGAGAGGGAATTGAATATTGCACCTGATGAACCTATTGAACACCCATTCCCAATATTTGATACAAAAGATTAAGTGACCCCACCTATGGTTCATCTTATCCAAGCACCCACAACAAGCTCAAAGTGATCAACCCCAGCTCATAATCAGGTATGGACCCTCATGTTTGATGGATCCAAATCTAAAATAGGGTGTGGTGCTGGAATTGAGTTAACTAGCCCGCAAGGGAAAACATTTTTTGCTTCTTATAGGTTGCAGTTTGGATGCACTAACAATATAGCAGAATATGAAGCATTAGCTCAGGGACTGATGTTCACACATCAGAAGAAAGTTACTACCTTGATGGTTAAAGGAGATTCATAAGTGATTATAAAGCAAGTACAAAGCCAGTAAACATGTCACAATAAAAGGCTGGCAGCTTATAGAAATCGGGTGTGGAACCTGATTGAAGACTTTGATGCTTTTGGGATTAGTTTAATCCCTAGAGAGGAGAATCAAAAAGCTGATTCATTAGTTGTTGCCACAAGTACCCTAGAGCCCATGCAAGACTCCAAGCTCAAGAGGTTCTCAGTGGAATTTATATCCACCCCAGCTATCACTGATAATGTCAGGAACTTTCAAGTTTTCGACAATGATCGACATATCCTTGCTTTTCTAGCAAGCTCAAATTTTTTCGAAGGACAGATCATCGATGAGTCTGACAGGGATCAAGGAGACTAGAACCCCAAAGACTATGATAAAAAAGGTATCCTCAATTTAAAAAGTAATAGCATTCCTAAGGGAATGGTGGCCTTAGAAAGAATTTTTGATTTAGATCCAAGAGCTTGGGAAAAGGTAGCAACCGAAGATAAAGGAGGCGAATATGAAACCATTAACTTAGCTTAATTTGGCCTTGAAAGGATTGTTTACATAGGGAAAGCCTGCCCTGAAGCAATTAGAGAAGATATATTGAAGGAACTGAAGAAAGATATTGCTGCAATAGCTTGGTGGTATGAATATATAAAAACATTTGATACTTTTGTGATAACTCATACTATTCCTTTGAAGCCTGAAGCTAGACCATTTTGACAGAAACAGTGTCTTGTCAATGCGCCGATTGAACCACTGATCTTTAAGGAAGTCTAGGAATTGCTTTCTACAAGAATAATTTTCCCTGTACGACATTCAACGTGGGTGGCTAACTTGGTTTTAGTTCGTAAAAAGAATAGGGAGATTAGGCTATGTGTAGATTTCATGAATCTGAATAGAGCTTTAGAAAAGGACAACTACCCACTCCCTTCTCGGAAGAAGTCTTGCAAACTGTCAATGGGTCTCAAATGATGTCGTTCCTGGATGGTTATTCTGGGTACAATCAAGTGATCGTTAATTATGAAGACAAAATGAAGAAAACCTTCACTACTAAGTGGGGAACGTTTGCTTATAGGAGGATGCCATTTGGTTTGATAAATGTTGGAGCAACCTTTCAATGTGCAATGGGCGTTGCATTCAAAGATTTGATTGGTAAGTGCATCATAATTTATGTGGATGACTTGATAGTATTCTCTAAAGATAGACTAAACCATGCTACGGACTTGGCTAAAGTTCTTGAAAGATGTATCCAATATGGTGTTTCTCTGAATCCTAAAAAGTGTGTTCAGGGTTTCTAAAGGGAAGCTTTTGGGACACATAATCTTGGAAAGAGGGATATCGATAGATCCAGACCGAGTTGAGTCTATTCTAAAGTTAACCATGCTAGGAAGTAAGAAGGAGATGAGATCTTTCTTCGAAAATATTAACTTTGTGAGGAAGTTTATCATAGGTTTTGTAGATATTGTTAAACCTTTGAACGAAATGATGAAGAAAGATGCTAGAATAGAATGGAGTAATGAAGCAAAGGCTGCTTTTTCTTAGGTTAAGCAATCCATTTTGAAGGCGCCAATCCTCACCAGTCCTGACTACTTGAAGCCATTCTATATTTATTCTTTTTCTTCTAAACACTGATGTGCAGCTGTCCTGACACAACGAAGAGAGGAGGGGGATGAAAGGCCAATTGCCTTCATGAGCTCTTTGTTTAAGAATGTCGAAGTCAAGTACCCACCTCTTGAGAAACAAGCTTTTGCATTGGTTAGAGTTGTCAAGAAGTTCAGGCATTATATCCTTAGAAGTCAGATCATTGTTGTGGTTCTTGATGCTACTGTGAAGTCTCTACTTATGTAGAGCGAGTTGGGAGAACGAAGAGGGGAATGGATGGCTATTTTGTAGGATTTCAATATGGAGATTCACCCTATGAAACTTGTCTAAGTTCAAGGCCTGTCTAAAGCAATGGCAGATGCTAGTAAGAACATTACTTGTCAACAATACACAACATAGTCCTTTTCTAATGACTCTTGGTATGTCGATATTATTTATTTCATTCTCAATAATCGATGCCTAAAGGGAATGAATACAACTCAGAGGAGAGCAATGAGAATGAAAAGATCTCATTATATGCTCAAAGGATGATTTTTATATATAAAGAATTTTGAAGGGGTTTATCTACGATGCCTTGATCAACAAGAAGCTAAGCACGCAATTGTTGAATTTCATGGGAAACATGGCACGAGTCATGGTTATGCGGATTCTTTAGCACATCAGATCCTCAGATCTGGTTATTATTGGCCATGTGTGTTTAAGGATGCCCACCAACATGTAAGGACATGTCATATATGTCAAACTTCTACATCAAGAGAGTGTCATCCAGCCATGCCATTAAAGCATGTTTATGAGGTAAGGCCATTTTACCAATGGGCACTTGATTTTATTGGTGTAATTAACCCAAATTCTTCTGTAGGACATAAATTCATTTTGACTACCACAGATTACTGCACGAGATGGGCATAAGCTATACCTTGCAAGAATAGCACAACAGAGGTAGTAATCAAGTTCCTCACTGAATGCATCACAACCAGGTTTGGAGTACCCTTTGCACTGGTATGTGATAATGGCCCTTCCTTTTCTTTTTCCGAGTTCATTTCATGGGCTTATGATCATAAGATTGTTTTAAAGTATTCTTCAAACTATTATCCACAAGGAAATGGAGTTGCAAAATCTACTAATAAAAATCTCCTAGGAGTAATAAAAAAACTGCTAGAGAACAATCCTAGAGACTGGCATACCCAGAGAAGATTTGTGTTATGAGCAGATATGACTAGGATCAAGGTTGTGTTGAAGACTTCACCGTTTCAGCTAGTGTATGGCCAAGAGCCTGTGTTCCCTATTCACTTGAAAATACCTATCTTGAAATTTATGCAAGAATTCTACTCTAATGATGATAGGATTGAAGTAAGGTTAGCTGGCTTGCTGAAATTAGAAGAGTAGAGAGATGTTGCTTTGCAACAATTCTTTAGGCACTAGGTTGTTGTCAAACTTTGGTTTGAAAAAAGAGCCAAAATCAAGGCCTTCGGGATATCAAACCTTGTCTTACTATGGGATAAAGCTAATGGAAAGAAGGGTGACCACTAGAAATTTGATAAACTTTGGTTGGGCCCCTATCAAATTGCTAAAATCCTAGGAGAAAATGCTTTCTGGTTGAGTAGTTTAACAGGAGAACCTGTTCCATTGCCTGTTAATGGACAATTTCTCAAACATTATTTTGGGTCATGAAAAGGTCTAGAATTTTGTTGGGTTGTATATATGTAAATAGTTTGCTATTCCATTCATTTTTTATTTTGTTTTGTTTTGTGGGGCCCTTAATTTTATTCAATTGAGTAAGGGGGGTCGTTATCTGAAGCATACTTTGGTTACTAGGAGGGAAGTTGGTTTAGATATTCCCAAGTTTTCTAATGGGATGATTTTGTTCTAAATTCATTGTTTTATGTCCATTGCCAATGAGAGTTGTGGAAAGTCATTGAGAACAATGTGTAAAGTAAGAAATCTTCATTAACTATGATTGAATTTGTCATAAAACACCAGAAAAAATCTCCTTTTGTAATGGTATATTTTTCTTAGGACGTTGGTGTTGAAAGATTTGAGTGAAAAATCTGATTCCCCAGATGTTGTTATGAGGTCCATGGTGGTTTTCAACCCAGTATAGATGTTGGACATCTGACATATTGAGAAGGAATTAAAAAGAGAGAGAGAGAGAAGAAAGAAAGAGAACTATCTAAGAAAAGAAAAATCAATACTGAATGGGTGATTCCAGTATCTCTATCGGGGCTATGGACGCCTGACTGGCAGTCAAATAATGTTGTGAGAAAACTATAGGTATCTCCATCAGAGCTATGGATGCTTGACTGGCAGTGGAGAAATGCCCAGGATATCATTACACAAAAGTCAAAAGGAATCAACTCATGTAGTTCAAATCTTGCGCATCATTGTTCAAAAGATGATGAAAACTTTGTAAAAGGGTGATGCACCATCAAGCACACACATAGATTCAGGGGTAGCCAGTCTTGATTTAAATTTGAGATTCTAGCTCAACCTTGTTTATAAAACTGACCCAACTGGAATTGTGATGTCCATAAACCAAGAGTTCTAGGTAACTGAATCCCTCAGTTTCTTGAAAATGGTTAAACCATTTTCCTAGCCAAGTCGCCAATTGTTATGCCTTGCATAACCACCCCATTTTAAATTTGATTAAAATGGGACCCCTCTTTTGCTTTCACTCTTTGTGTTTTGCCCCCCCCTCAATTTTTGAGGTTTTTCTTTGCCTTGGCATGTGCTTAATATGTTTATCTTGCTTTCCCAAGTGTTTTTCCCAAAATGAGTATTGAAAATATTATGTTTTGGGCTAAGTTTGGGTTTTTGACCCAGTTCAGGATTCTCCGCCCCATCCAAATTTTCCTGGATTGTGTTCAAAGTCTGGCCCAACCTATTTTGCACTACGATTCAGGAATTTCTGGTCTTTGTGGATTTCTACCTAGCCGTCAGGTTTCCGAGTTTGGTCAATTTGGGCGAAGGCGTTGTCTATTTTCGAGTTTTCTACCGACCTCGGGATTTTCCTACCGGCCAGGATTTTCCTGGATCTCTTCAGCTTCCTAGAAGTGTGCTCTGAGTTCAGAATTTTGCGCTCTTCGTGGAATTCCGGTTTGGTCAGATTTTTTTGAATTCTCCGTTCTAGTCGAATTTTCCCAGTTTCCTTCAGTTTTCCTAAAGTGCAATGTTCTTAGTCATCTGTGGAAATCCAGTCCGGCTGGACTTTTCCAAATTTTCTGGGAGGCATTGTGGAATGAGGAAATTTGGTAAAATTGATGAATTTAATGATGAATTCTTGTGTTTCCATGCTTTAATTTGGTAAATTTCACTATTGTATGTTGTTTATGTTCATTTTGATGATCCAGTGTTGATGCTTAATGTCTAATTTAATGGTTTTTATCATGATTTTAAGCTAACACTTTGATGAAATATTGTCAACAATTAGATTCTCACATTGGTGTTTGATGAATGTAGGCTGAGTCTGGCAAGGCAGTGACTAGAATGACTAAGAGAAACTGGGACAATACGATGGAAAAATCTGAAGAATAATGTCAATGCCATTGAATGGCGAACTAGGGTTTCATCTATGCCACTTGAGGACAGCTTGTAGAGGACATTCTTAATGACGAAGGCCATAATGGAGCAAGGGATGGACGATGTGGAGGAAGCAACTAATGCAACACTGCGTCAAAATTCATGCTTCCTCACCATTTTCTTTGCCTCTTCTTCACGTGTTTTGGTCCATTTCTTGCCTCTAGTCAGTTCCCTTACATTTAATGCATGTTTGACTCTGTTTCAAACTCTTCTAGGGATGATGTGTTTGGTAACTGACTTATTTTGTAAACCCTAAACTAGGATAACACATCTGATGCGTTTTATTAGTATGGCATTTCACTTCTTTTAAAGGGGGTGGTTGTTAGGATTAGAAGGGAGACAAGTTAGTTAGCAAGTTGGAAGATTCAGAGGGTAGAAAAAAAAACTCAAGGAGTGAAGTAGGAGTTAGAAATTATTTTATTTTGAGCAGTCGCTGCAATAAAAAAGACTCGAATTGTTGCCATCTTTGTGGATTCGATACAACTAAATAAATTGTGTTCTTGGTGAATTAATTTTGTTGATCTATCTTGCATGATTCTAGCTATTTATGTTTTGTAAGAAAGTTAAGAAAGATGAAGACGAGTTAGAAAAGGGTTAAGAAGAAGCAAGCTAGGATTTTCTAATGTAAGTTAGATGTTTTTTAAAGTTTTCCAAGAAGAGGAGGTGATGTATCTTCTTGATTTTCTTAGCATAGATGGAGATAATTTAAAGACATGGGTTTCTGTACACTGGTGATCTTTCCAGATTTATAAATGTTGCTTATATGTTTCATTAATAGTAGGAGCAGCCAGATTTAATCCTATTTTATATTATGCTCTAGAATGGTATTCATTTTATGTTAATCATTTTGATTTGAAAAGCTTTCATGGAATGAAATTTTATCTTATGTTTTGTTTGAATAATGATTTGCAATCTACTATTAAATTTTGCACTGTAAATGAATGGAAATTTGTATCAATTACAAGTTAATTTTATTCTGCAGTTCTAGTTTAGGGATTCCTTGGAAGGTAACAAGTCTGATTAGTTGAATGAATCAACATTCTTTTCAGATTAAAAACCTTGATCTTCTATCTT